>UZAN01039485.1:27853-52723 GCA_900618425.1 Echinostoma caproni
GCTGATTCACACAAAATGGTTGGTCAATCGCCACCCTCGATGTAGCGCATCGATCCATTTAAAAATTTAGCTTTATTTCACGGAAAAAGTAGAAGAGTTGTGTGGGTTGAATAAACCAGTTATATTGGGGAATAATTTATTGGAAATGATCACTGAAAACGTTAGGGCACTTAACTGAAATGCTATGTGGAACGTACCTGGTCACTATGCAGCAATTAAAAATTTAATTTATTCATTTTGTTTTATTGACAACCGTGGGGTTTTACTTCTCAACTGTGTAATATTTTTTAAGCCTCTGAATTCTAAATGTTAAATATATTCGTTTTTTGATCAGTTAAATGTTATATCATTATTTTACTTTCACACAGGTAAGAATGATCATTAGTTTAATTGAAGCATTCCAATCAAAGATTGTTTGGTTTTTACATCGTTTTTTTCCGCAAGGGGAAAAATAAACGCCATGCCAATGAATGGCTGGTAGATCTGTGTTCGGATTTGAGTGTCACGTGACACCATCCAAATGAATTACGAAGTGGGAAAGACAAACTGCAATCCTCTCGTTTCTGGCGATGTTTGTCAGTTTTTGTCTTCCTGAGTGAAGGTGTAAAATCATCTCAGTCCACAATATTTGGGAAATTTCATTGACTACAAACCCTAGGGAAGGTTTCTCTCTAAGGAATTTAATGTAATCAAATAGTCTAACTTTTCATCCACGACGCTGATGTTGACTTAACGTTTCTAATATAACGAGGCTATGATTTCGATGTGAATTCAATAACCACTTCCAAAAATTGTGTTTAGCATGACTTATAGACAAAAGTAACGGACTCAGAGAGCATGGACAATTTGAACACGTGAGGAATAAATATTCTTCTGAGGAGTGGGACCCGAACCTCTAACCCCAGCACCTACCGCCTGTGAATTCAAATGAATCATTGATACTGAGACAGTGTATTCCTTTATTCGTTCTCTAAAGAAAACTTGGGTTGGCTTTAGCGTAACTTTTGTTTCTGGATGCAGCATTTTATTTCCTTGATACAACCACAACCACATCAATACACCGATTCCGGATGCCAAACGGTCCTGTGTGAGGGTGAATATCAAGCTCGTTGCAGACAAGATCCGATTACAAAACATGAGAGTTCACTCATTTTTCATTATAAACAACTTTACTTGTATCACCAAAATCATACGGGGACTGCTGTTACCTTTCTATTGACTCAAATCAAATACCCAATTCTCTCACGAGGCAAGGCAGAGTTGGAACTGGAAAGTCACTGCTCACATTGGATCAAGCGTTCGTATGAATGTAACTGGTGACGGAAACGGTAACCGAAATGCTAGGGGGGTGGGGGCGAGAGCGAGTAATAAGTTCACTGGTTTCTTCTGCAAATAGTTGTGTAAGCCTCAACTTGACAATGTTTGGAAGCAGTATTAGCAACCTCACTTGTAAAATATGGCTTCCGCCATTCAGCCTGTTGACCGTGATTAAGAGCGTAGTCGGATAAACTGCTGACAGCAATTCTCCTAAAATCTAAACGAAGCAGTAATAATCGCGATCAAGATCACATCTTCGTTGAAATCCAATACTCGATAATTGCCTATTCCCAGATCGAGAGGGATATTTATCGGGTAATGTTCTCTGACAGATAAATCTCTGTTAATAATAACTCATTAAACCAGGTTATCGCAAGACCGATAGAAAACAAATATGCTCACACTTTCTACTGTGGAACAACAGTTTCGATTTCAAATGTCGGGGCCTTTGAATTTAGCCGCACGGTCCGCTACATCGTCGGACTCGGAACTACATAATCACTCTTCACTGGATTTTGTCTGGTTTATACGTCCTTTGTTGCCATAGAAACGTTGTGTGACTATAGTCATCCTAAATCCTGTGAAATACTCTGCTGCCTACACGAAGCAAATTCAAATTTCCGGTCGCTAGACTTTACCTTCTTTTAGCAAATCGGTCCGTAACAGCGAGAGAAGAATTTACGGAAATCTCAAAAATTTTTCCCAGAAAACATCGAGCCGGATGGCAGGTTGCACCACGTAATCGTTCAATTTCTGCATTCTAGCAGTCATCAGTGGAAATGTGCGCTCCGTTCTTGGAATTATGGCAGATGAACTAGATCTGACAAGGAGACGTGAATATTCAAAGGTTGGAGACGTAATGCTTCAAGAGAACTTGCTCACAATGAAACTGATGATAGCGTTGTCGAAATCGACGATTATTCCATNTCATAACCGCGGCGGTGCTGTTATCACATAAATAAATGACGATTAGTGTAAAACAAGGCAAACGAGTTTTCGTGTACTTTACTTTTCCTATCAGTACTTCTCTGTACAAATGTAGATCAAAATACCTCAGTAACTACCGGAAAATTATTTCTGAAAGCTTTTGCATTTCTCCTTCTTGTTCCACTGATCATTTTACCACTTTACCAAATTACCTAGACTCTTCCGTTTGCATCGTGTTCGGTGACTTCAATAGGTTAGATGTCACGTGTGCGACTATCCCTGGACCACAGAACGTCTTTAACTTTCCCACCAGACTCGAGGTTTGTCTCTTTTAAATTTTACTTCCTTTTATTGAATACACAATGATACAATTTTCAGGAAGGGGAAAGTGGCCAATCAAAGGGCTGCCATGGGGAAAGTCAGGCGATGGTGGTGGGGTTCGAACACACGTTCTCTGAGGTGGTAATTTTGGTGACGTAACCACCGGGCCACCACCATCGACCTGAATCTATTTAACTTGCGCAGCCGTTCCCTTATTGGCACCTCTAATCATGCAACACTGAAACTATCTCCCAGGATATACCGTAGATTCAATGATCAGTTATACACTCGAAATCGTAATCGTCGTATTTGTAGGCGTCAATGTCAACCCGAAAATCTCGCCAGACTAAGAAAGATATTAGATCAGACAGATTCTTCTTTATTTGTACATAATGTCCCCTCTATATTTTGTGATAAACTGACTGAATATATTAAGGTCTGCCATGATACGTGCTGCTCGCAAGAAACATTATACGTCCGGTCAGACCGTTTTTCATCAGCTACACTTAAACGGTTACGACAGAAGAAAGAATAAGCTTTCAAAGCGGTGAGGGACCATTCGAAAAGAATCAAGGCGAAACTGCGGAGATTCAACGCCGCTTATGTACATGCACTGCTGGCCAACAAGAATTGTCGAGATAAATGGAGAATATTGTTTCAGTGCTGCGGTCTCTGCTGCTAATGTGAACAATCTCAATCACCAATTCAGCAATGCTGAAACCGACATCCCTCTACCATTTACAGCAGTCATCCCTGCTCCTAGTGTTGTTAATTTAACTACTGATCAAGCAGGAGTATTCAGAACTTTCATCAGTCTGAAGTCTAATAAAGCATGCGGTCCTGATGGACTGCCACCTGTTGTGCTCGAAGAATGTGCAGTTTCCCTTTCCCCTGATTTCACCGACCTACTCAACCAGTGTTTTACTCAACACTGCATTCCGGACTGCTGAAGAGTGGCTTCTATCACGCCAGTACCCAAAAAGGGACCGTCCAAATTTCGCCTGATTGCTTGCACTTCTGTTGGTTTGAAAGTCTTAGAAAAGATTTTACTACAGAAGAAGTTCTTCAAGGTGCTATTCTCTCTTCCTCCTTGTTCACAATCTATATTTCTTTCATGCCTGCTTTTGATGATTATTTGCTCATTAAGTATACCGATGATGTTGTGTATGGCGTGAAGTTTTCAAAGTCCTCCGTGTACCCTAAACTTATTCAGAATATTTCACTGCTCACTGACTGGTCTTCACAATGCAACTTTATAATGAATCAAGAAAGAACAAGTTCTCCGTCAAATATATCTTGGAGTCACCATTTTCCGCAATATTTCTTGGTCTCCTCGTCGTCAAGACAGTCCAAAAAGTCAGGAAACTCACGTTTTATATTATTTGTTTGAAAACTCTGTCTATCCCAATCCACTAAATAAAACGTTTTGTCCTCTCTTTTATCCTTCCCCACTGGTTTTATGCATCCCCAGTTATTTTTCCAGGTCTTTTCGTCAAAGAATTCAAACTCACATCCATCCATCAAACATGTATGTCAATTCAGTGGTATACGTCGCGAACGTTTTGTGCAGTTTATTATTTCACAGCACTTTAGGGCTTGTCAGAAAATTTCTACCAGAATACTACTAGACCCATCTCAACCTCTGTACTCATTTTAGCAAATGTATCTTTACATCTAGCATTCACTCCAAGTATAAGGATATGGCAGCGCGCACCACAACATAACAGTCTTCTGTAATACCTTCTTTGGCACAGTTTCTTACTAAGGCGGACCTTGTCATTGAGACCCTTGAACATGAACTTTGCTATATTTACCTTATTTGTTTGTGCATGCTGTGCATCATCATCCTCTTTGGTTTTACCTGGCCACTTCCACAGAATAGTGATTTTGTAGTAACTGAATGTTGATCCCCTATGGGGCTTATTAAAGTCGCTTCTTGACTTGACTTGATATAAAAAAGCTTCCAGGAATGTGAAACACGCCGGTGGTCCGGAAGCACAAAATGCTACTGAGCTGAGACTTTCAGTGATTGTTGCCGTACAATCTTTGTTCTAATTTACGACTGACTGAAATCATCTTTATCACTTAATTGTTAGAAGCTAAACTATCGCTTATATGTAGGAATTTATAAATTCATGTGAAGACACGGATTGTTCCACAAATTCATATCTATCGGACAAATCACATACATATCTAACCCCCTAACTGGTCTACAACAAGTAATGATTCATGAAATGGGGCTCAAAAAGAGTAAAGGCACTTTAGGATTCTATACACTTACAGTGCGGGCTTTTGCAGGGTTTTCGCAAACAATCGCTATCCTTCTTTCTGTTCCGGTTAGGTGGACATACCATTTTGTGACAAGTTTTAAAATAAAATATTAGGGTAAAAGTAGGAAGTTTAATTTATAATTAATAGAAGATTTTTATCGAAATATAGTGAACCTAGTTTAGAAAGACAAGCAAGCAATGTCATTTCTTTTGTTTACCACAGTGTTATTATTCATTGCAAACCAAGTGAAATTTTTCGCATTTAAAATCTCTCCCTCTTTTCCTGCCGTTTTTAGTCATATAATTTGCAATGCATACTATGTTCGCCATGCATCTACGGCCAGAGTGTGACGGAACTCCTCAAACTGCCGCAAACACCATCAATCAAAATGGTCGATGGATTAAGTTCCAGAACCCGGGAAGAAAGACGACCAGTATCGAGACTTAATTGATCACAATAGACTGAAGTCAAGGACTTTTGATCTATATGCATCAAATATTTTTAACCCGAAAAATTCCTTCGTTTTGATCATGTGATCCGAAAATTCTCCTCTCAGACCTTGAAGCTGGTGTTTCAGAACAATTGGCTAGATTTTCGGCGATACTCTTTTCCGATTGGCGTTGTGTATAAATAGAATTTAATGTAAATCTCTGCTTGTTTGTGCTCCTACAGATGATTGGTTAAAAAAGACTGCACAGCGATTTTATCTTTCAGTATCCCTGAGCAAGATTGAACAGTCTTTTATTTGAACAACCCCTTAAATAAAAGTCACAAGAACCTATGTAAACCGCGCAGATAAGAGGCTCTCGAAACACGATAAAAGGTTTGAATGTTCTATGACCCAAACCAGTGCATATGTGCGAGGAGCAAATGGTGAGCAACATCCGGTCATGGAACTGGAATGTTGATTAGCTCTTTTCCAACTTGTCATGATTTCTCCGCCTTTCTAAACAGTTTCATATAAATTGTGATATATTTTCCTATAGAAGAATCACCGCAAACGAGCTTGTTCTCTACTTTGTTTTCTTACAATGGGTAATGATGGGTTATTCGGAAAATGTTCTATTTTTAAATTGGTATTTTTTCTTTTTTATCAATTTCAATCAGGATGTCTCTAACCGTATCATAACCATTGTAGTTTAGTGTTGCGATCAGCGAAGCGAGATTTCCGCAAAAGGATCACCCAGATGGGTTATAGTATAGCTTGCACAGTCTGGTGGTAAAGTTGTTAGTATGTTTGCGTTGCCCTCGTAAATTTGTGGGTTTAATTCCTAAATGGATTTCACATCGCTGGTAGTATCTCGCAGCGTTAGAGTAAGTGTACTCCTTTACCCTGCTTTTCAGTTTCCATGTAAAACAAAATTCATCCGGAAATATGAAGTGCTTTGAATCTACTTCCGTTTAATTATTTCTTAGACTTCTTTGGAGTATTTTTGAGAGATTCTGAGCATTTTTGGGAATGCTGGCAGAAGTATTATTTAATCAGAGCCGTAGAAGCCATTCGATCGTACTTGTCTTCTACATAACGGGCTAGATACCCAAAAAAGAACATGAAATCGGTCTAATGGGAACCCGTAATCTATTTAATAGAATCAAATATAAATGTCTTCATTTTTTCCTGTTCCTGTTCTCATTCACTGAAAGCCAACCGATGAACGTATTAGAACAAAAGCAATTTGTTCAAAGCAAGCAAAAAAAAGTAACGGAAGGAACATAAAATATATCAAACGAGAGTGTTCAAATTAGCATGAACGTTCATTCTGACCAACACAAACCACCCAATTGAACTTGGCTTGACAAACTTATCACAATCCTACTGGAGTACCGAATCAGCTCAATCACGATAATTAATCACAATTAGTTGAACACACACCTGACAAGTATGACATTGAAATAAATCGGGGATTGTAAAGAAAATGAACAACAAACAACCAGGTTCAATTTAGGAGTTCAAATGGTTTTCTTTGGTTTTGTAGTTCACGAAATTAAAATTTTTTTGTACCTTGCGTATTTATTTATAGAAAGCTTTTGTCACTATCATTTCCGCCATATGTAGTGCAACTGTTGAGCCAGACAAAGCCTTTCATCATTACTAGCATTTCACTATCTAACAAAAGCGTAATTAAAAGTGTTACCAAGCATTCGGCTGTGTAATCCGTCAGAGCATGTTGATTAGAAAAATGATAAGAGGAATTGAATCTTTTAGTCAATTTTTAGCAACGGTGTGATCTAAATTTTGGTTTTAAGACACGATAACTTCTGCTTGATCGTTTCACGCAGTGCACATTAAGGCAAAACTTAATTTCGGTCTAATACTCTCAGTTTTTCCTGTCGAAAGTCATAAGGAGACAATCCTTTTTTGTATGTCGATTGTGAAAAGTTCAGTAGCCTCGGTGGGATTCGAACCCATGCATTGACGCCATCTACGCTTTGTACGCGCATGCTCTACCAACTGAGCTACGAGGCCACACCGATAGCAACTATTTGAACAATCCTTTTTTATTGGTGACAACTGTTCCTGTGTCATAGTTTTGATCCTAAAAGTCAAGCCCCCTAGAATAAGAATGTGTCTGTTAGCTGACCTTTCTTCATGAAGCAAGTGTTTATTCAGCAGATATTAGGAACCAAAAACTAAAAGCGGAAAGATGATGAGAACCCTGTTTAAAACATATTTAATTTAATGGTTTTTGCTTGAGTTGAAACATGTAGTAGTGGTAGAAGTAGTAGTGTAATACTCCAGTGGCTAAGAACACGCTTTGCGGTCACTGCTCCTGTTGAAGAATCAATCCGTAGAGCATCAATCTTAAAAGCATTCACTAATATAGTGGTTCTCAGAACTTGTTCCACTACGAAACCGTTCCAAATTTAGCCATACACTTCAACGTCACCAAGTCCAGGTATAACTTTTAATCCTACCTGTTGCTTGACTGCCGATGCTTAGGAGCTTCCGTTTTCAACGGCGTTCTATTTCGGTAACAGTGAATGAAGGGTTAGGATCGTCTGATATGATTTGGAACATTGCATTTATTTGGTTNATATTGTTATAAACAAATTAGACAATTCAAATACGCGATTTATGTTTGGTGCCGACAGGAGATCAATTAGGATTTGGTTTTCCAATCCACACTTCTTGAATCGGTGTCTTCTTTGGTGTGCCTCATTAGTAGTATGAAGTAATTCAATTGTTTACCTACTGTTGATTTTATTGAAGGTAGAAATCCAGATGAAGACTATATTTTTATAAACGGACTTTTGGTAAAACTGAGTTAAACAAATCACCATTGTTTTCGCAGGAAGAATCTTCATAAAAGAACAATACGATCAATAATATTTTCAAATGATCATGTTCATTGCCAATAAAATCCCAATGTTTGAAATACGATCAAAGTGAAATTTACTAGTCCCTGCTTGATCCCCCCAAGAACGATCAAGATCATCCTTGTGGGAGGACAAGTGTAAACTGAGGGGACAGTGCCAAATATAGCAAGTAGTTCGACTGTTTACATTTATAAAGTTGTTTTTGTCTCCGTTAATTTTTAAACAATACTGAGTTTGCAACTACCGTTGGTCAACTGTCTTCCTCCCCCTGGAGTGTTCGTATCCAATCAGCCACAGTAAATTGTGGATCCCGACACGAAAAAAAGAAAACCAGAAATGTCAAAAATCTATTTGGTTCTAGAAACTAGTGCGGTTCGATGGTTTCTTTCACGTTGGCCGGCCTCAAATAAGTTAGTTTACTCACTGCATTTGTTTTCCTGCCACAGCATGAGTCCAGTAGGTTTTAATGTGAGAAATTTGAAGACTCCCGTTACGTTGCCATTAGTTCTACTGCTGAGCAGGATCTTGAAGTGCAACACACTGGAGTTAACCACAAAATGCACATATTGTCCACATCTACATTCGAAAGTAAAAGTTCAGCCTTCATCCGTCGGTTAATAAAGTCATTTGTTTTGTACGACGAGAGAGAGCGGGTAATCACTTCGGAATGAATGTGGTGCTAACAAAAATTGGCAATTTACATGAAATTACCACGAAGATTGTCACTGAAGCCATAAACAGCGGGCCAGATGCCATGTGCAATTAGTGGGTATAAGAAAATCAAGTTCGTATCGACTGTGATTTGGATGCACCGATCACCTGTAACATAGGTCAAGAAATGAAACGTTTTCCAACAGAATAGCAAAACTGGATCTTTGTGCGTAAGTTCAAGAAAGCTTTATTTCATTCATATAATTCTCAAGTTTAGAGTGTCAAGCTTGGATTAGCCTATCCGATTGTTTAGAGGCACCAGACACTCTTGATGGTCTTGGGTGTGGGTTTCAATCCTTGGGAGATTGTTGATTCCACACGAGGTAATGCATGTGATGAAAAGTTTTGTGATAACATGTTCGCGGTTCGAGTCCTGACAGGGACACAAAACGTACACACTGCCGACCAGTCCCAAACAGAACGAAACAGCTATCCAGCGCTCTTTGCTGTTTATCACAAACAAATTCTCATTTTTTTCAGATTTATCCACTATAAACGTTCGTGAATGGCTGGAGATTCTCCTTTTGTTTACAGAAATTCTGTTTTTTGAGTTCATTTGATTTGGACAGTTTGGATGAATGTTATACACAGGCGTTATTCCTACACTCATGCACTTCGCTAAATGTCATTCTTCTAAAGAATACTCGGAGGATTACAGTGCATTGCGGAGGCGCAAACCAATTTAAGTCGGTCACCTTTTGAAAACGGTTCGATCAAATAGAAGTGCTTTTTTGTGCCCTTTAGTAGGGTATTTTATATTGCGACTGTTCAAAAGCAAAAGGCTTTTACCGCCGCATACACCAATTTTCTAGTGACGTGACTATTTAGAACGACTGGATATTTGTATTCCTCATTGAGCGCTAAACAAGAATTTTCATCGCGATACAAGAACAAGAACATCCAGCTTCAAAACCGGATCGAACGTGGAAGGCAGGGGAAGTCACGTAAAGTTGAAAACCGTTTCAAGAACGAGAATCCCGTTCATAACAGCAATAAAAATAAAAAAGCATTTTGCTTTTCAAGAACACGAGATAGTAAGTCCCTGAGTGAAAAAAATCTTATGAAGCGGGATGTAAAAATAATTCTAGTGAATTCACGCTAAAAATTTGGAGATAGAACAAATTCGATAGAAAAACTGAACATAAGATTTGTTGACAGACGTACATGTATTAGAATGAAGAGTAAAAGTCAAACAAGCAAGATTTACGTTTCTGAAATATAGGAGAATAAGGTGATTAGCTTGACGATACCTGTTTTCCATGTCCTCGAGTGGTACATATGAGCATCACATTGCCCTGTAGTTGTCTGCTCCACAAACACCTTCACCCTACCCTTCACCTCCAGAGTTCCCCTACAACTGGTCTATTTCAAGCACAATTGAGTAAATGATTTAAAAGGGCAACTACGATTATTCATGGCTGTGAATGATCGCCCTTATTGTGGATAGACCTACTGGTTGTATTAGAGAAACCGGTCTGAACGTTTATCTACTACGACATTCCAAACGTTAACGCAATGGCTTTGGAAACAATAGTTGTCTAATTCCCTGTAAGAAACCTAACCGGTAATTGATCAGAATGACAAGTGACTTCTCTCTCAGTTTCGGACTGAAAAAAGGCAGTCAGTTGTCCGGCAAAAAAACAGATTCACACAAAGCTACTTGAATGTGCCATTGGCAAATGTGATCGGTGGACTGTCAGTTGTATCCGAATGATTGGGTTGTGTGGTCGGGTTTAATGGGGCTTGCCAGGAAGTTGGTTGGGTTCTATAATACAGGAGCCAATCAAGGCAAGTAGAGGGAGGGAGGTCGAGGAGAGAGATGGGGAGAAGTTGAAACAACGTTTCGTTGGTAATGTGTAATTCGTTCCTTCATTTTACAAAATGCAAAGAATACAAGGCAGGACAGAGGCCAAACAAAAAACTTATTTTTGCCCACTCTAAAATAAACAATCTGTTTTCTATGTTTGTTTTAGTTTGGAAAATCGTGGTTTAAAAAGATTCTGGACAACGAGAAATATGGAATCGAAGCAAATGTTCAGTAATAAGTGGATGAATCAGGAAATAATGTGTTTCCGTTCCTGAGAAAAAATTTCTAGTGGTTCTTGAAAAAGTGAAACACTTGAGCAAGACCGTCATTTTGCTTAACTCTGAGTTTATCCTTTGGACAAATAATTGATGTGGCAAGATTTCATAATTAGCGTTCATTTAATGCAGAAGAGGATGATACCAATATTGAACAGATTATGTTCAAGGTACTCAAATACGGCTGTGATAAACGCGAGATACTAAAATCAATTCGCAACAAGGCATTTGGGTGACATCCAGGGTCAAAGACAGAAAAGGGTTACTGTTTGTATTCATGGCTGTTTTGCAGGCATAGGAATGCCCAGTACAGTGAGTCGAACTATACTCTAACAAACAGGTAATAAGAATGACGGAACCGTTGCCGTGACGCGTTCATTCTAAAATTTTGTTGTCTTAAAAGTCTGGCAAGATGGCAGCATTTACCGCTGGTGTTTGAGTCAAAAGCGGGAATTAGAATACGAATGAACGTGGCACGGTATGCAGTGACAAGAGTGTGCTAACTAAACATTTGATTTCGGAGTTTTTAATTCATTAGGTCAGTAGAGATCACCTTTAAGAGACAAGTCAAAATGAGCCTTATGTAACCAATGGGGTGATGGTGTACATGAAACGGTCAATAAATGCAAAACAAATTGGATGCCATAAAAAACTAACGTGATGGGTGAATTTTCAAGTCTGACATCAAAGTCATTCGATTAGGAAGGATACTTTCCTATTATGTAAATTTACATACACGAAGAAGTCTACTTTTGGAACGGGCACAAGAATGCGACCTCGATTAACAAGCCGATATCATATGGATGATCAATTGATCATACGCATCAAGGGATGCCACTGAAACATGAAAACCGGTTAGGAAAATAGGAATAGCGGACGATCTTTGTTTCCTTTAGACCGACAAAAATACGGCGGAACACATCAATCAGTTTAGAAGAATGCAAGCTGTCACAATTTTAAGGTTTACATTTAGAGACATGGTAATATTTTAAGGTTTGGAAGCGTTGAATGCTTCTAACGTGGTTATGGGATGAGATACCTCTAAGGTATTTCACCGAGTCGGCCTTGGAGATGACATCTTTACAAACAGTAACTGCTGGTTACTGGAAAGGGTTTGATAATAGGAGCCTGGTTTCGGGGTGACACAATATCCACACCCTTTTTGACATTCAGCGTCAGAGACCACGGCGCAGACTAACTATAACTTTGGTTTCGATAGTTTTGGATTGAGTGAAAAAAACAGTCGGGAGACATGCAATTGTCACGTCATGAGCCTAATTTTATGAGCTAAAGTTATTGATTTACGGAGAAAAAGAATGAATCATTACCATCATTATCATCATCATCATCATCATCATCATCATCATCATCATCATCATCTCTATCAATCTAGGACACGTTCAAGTGACATATGGAAATTATTAACTACGAAGTAAATCAGCAGTTTGTCTGTGATACAGTTTAACATGATAGAAGATAATGAATTATTCCGACATGCTTTAATAAATTTGAGAGAATGTATCACTTTAAAACTTCTGTCGAGGAAAAAGAATGGCTGACCTCAGTAGACGTAAATTAGGGCGATAGTGTATTCGAACAGAAACGTTCGTAACTTGAAGATTTAATTACTCAAAATCCGGAAGGAAGCTTTATCTTGAGTCACGGAGCCCATTCAGTTCAGACCACATATCACAAAAGTTTCTGTTCCCAAGGGGAGTTTCAATATACATGTGTTCTGCATCCCCATATTGAGGGTAAAAGATAAGTGTTTCATGTCACCATACCTACCAATAATAAATCCTTTTCTTTATCAACTGGCAACCGTTTTAGAAGAGACGAGGGAGATCTGTCTGTGG
This sequence comes from Echinostoma caproni, assembly GCA_900618425.1. Lineage (NCBI taxonomy): Eukaryota > Metazoa > Platyhelminthes > Trematoda > Plagiorchiida > Echinostomatidae > Echinostoma > Echinostoma caproni. Next base: position 40,657 of record UZAN01039485.1, read on the forward strand.
GAATGTGTCAAATTAACATAACTACCATGTATAAATGTCTGGTTAAAAATGTATTATTACGATCAAAACCACCACCAGCAACGCATAGAGACTGATCGAGATCTACAACAAACGAAAATGTAATGTAGGCGTGTCGGGAGCGTTGCAAATGTTCGCTAGTGTGCTATGATGACGCCGACTGAGTAACTGGGGCTAAAAATGAACAAAAATAGTCAAGTCAAGTCAAGAAAAGCTTTATGCACCCAAACGGTGAATTTTCAACAGTTTACGACTTTTAAAGTGGATAGATAAAACAATTGCAAAAGAAAAAAGACAATACAAGAAACTCCACACTTTTGTAGTTAATATTAACAGTATTAAACAGGAAGAACCAGATGAGTGATTTTACACCATTTTTCATTGATGAGAGGAACAACTACTACACTCTGGGTTATGAAAGTTCTCATCTCAGTCTTTTCGGAAACTATCGAATGTATCCGTTTGCTCAGTGTCATCTTCAGTGTCTGGATTTTATCAACTTCCCCGGAGAAGGACTACTCCCAAGGTCCTATATTCATTCTGATAGACGATACTCTCGACATAATCGATTTTCCACATGAGTGAACAAATGTTACTTGAGATAATAGATGAGACGGCCGATTAATCAATTGAACGCCGCTTGAGCGCCACACGCCAGCCAGTGCAACCAACGTTCAGTTAGATGTACTTGACCACTTTTTATCAATTGTCGGGGTTTTTCACATAATTCTGCACAGTAAAACAAGGATTTTAAAATGTGGCAATGTAGGATTACACTTGACGATAAAAGTCCAACTATTTGGTCAAAAGTCAGAACCTAGCGTTTCTCCACTGTAGTTTCGCGAAATAATATGCGATGTTAACAAGACTCGGCCGAATTCAAAGCCCCTGATTCACAACTCCCAGTTTGTGTGAGCAACAGTTTAAGCTCTAACTTCTTTTTTGTTAAGGACTTCACGTTGTAAGTAAGTGAGAGACAACACGGAATAGACAAATCCCGGATACACAAATACCATGAGGTGAACGAATATTGGAACGTAGTCCCTCCCCATATTTTGGTTCACGGATACTAAGTTTCAAACAAAACTATGAACTACTCTAAAATTAGAGCACAAGATGAGCAGGAAGAAGAAAGTGACAACAGACTAGAGTCCGTCATTATCTCGGTGAATATAGTCACCAATAAAAACAATATTCTTGTGCCATCTTTAAGAACCGTGGTCAATTTTCGCAACTTCCTGCTCCAAGGTGGTTATCAATACACTCATTGATTGCAAGCCATGGAATGTTTATAAATCAGGTGTACAAGTGCTTCCTACACAGAATTCTCCAATGCGTAAAGATTAGGGATGTGGATTTACCTTTGCTTGACAGTACTCGCATCGAACAAATGGCACCATTACGTTCTGAATGAGTAATGGACAGCAGAGTTGTCCTTCAAGAATATGGCATTTTTAAGCAGTCTGTTATTCAGTAGAGATGGAGCGGAATGATTGTCTCAACAAGCAAATCTATCCGATGGGGTAGTTTATAAATTTGAGCAAATTTAATTCAGTTCTTTTGCCTGAAAAGATCGCAAAAATCTCCTTTTTCCTCTTTTATCATGAAATGCCAGTTCTATTCAAATGATCAATTTTTGCATTGATGTACATGTGTTCTCGTGTGAGTATCAATACTATTTGCCTTTCATCAGATTATTCCAGATCCAGTTGTATGATACAAAAAATGTACTATTCCATTGTTTTGTATGTTAATGCAATAATTACATCGAGTAACATTTGCATTTACTTTTGAAAACACTAACTCTGATCAACGTTTACAACGTCATCGACAAGAAGCATGTCATTGAGGAGGATTTCGGGCGTTTGTTCAAGTTCATTGGGACAACCGATTTGTTCATTCGGTGTAACCTGACCGTGACACACGGACTACCACCATACAACCTTTCTCAATCTCTTTATTCGTATAGTGAATTCACATCACCTGAAACCTACTTCTTAGGGTGAAGATAGTTTGCCTTTTTATCCATCTGTTTCTTTTTCTCTTTTAGCGTGACAATGTGTAGACCCCAGTCTATCATATGAGTTTTATGAGCAGTGCCAACCACGCGAATGAAGTTCAATGGTAAAGAATCTGCAATGCATCACGTGCTCAACTGGATCTGAGTCACGTGACTCCGATTTTCGTGGATTTTTCAGTCGCTCAAGTCACAGAGCAAACCAACCATCTTGCAACCAAAATTAATAGTCCGTCAGATTTGGAAATATTTTCGACTGGAAAGCGTACGAGAATAGTGGGTTTGCTTTTTAAACCCGTTTTTCGGACATCGGCTGTCCTAATTAGCACACGATGCACGATTCTGTCCTGAAATTTTCTATGGCGAACAGTCCCTTGCGTCGGAATTTTCTGACCGAATTTTTTTCTTTGGACAATACGAAGGTGGGATTCTAGGGGTTTGGTCACTTTTTCGCTTAATGTATGACTGTTCGGCGGATTTCACTGTGACATTCTTCAAAAATGTGAACGGCGCAACATATGTAGGAATTCAGAGACATTACTTCATAGCTCACCGACTGATGTGTTCGAAAATCGATGTCTAACGCCAGTGTGGAATCTAGTCTGGTTTGGTTTGGCGGTTGTCAAACGATCGTGTGTGCGCGTGGCTTTAAAGTTCGTTAATTACGTGACGAACCTCCGCACACATTGTACTGATCGATGGACTACAGGACGGTTTGAGCAAACACGCAGTATCAGTTACTATTTATAGGTATCTTCCTCTATATGCTGAAAGTACGTCAAAGAAGTCTGCTTGCTGGATTTAGACTTTAGGCAGGATTAAGGAGGATACTATGGGTATTCTATGGTCCCGATCGGGTATCTCAGAAAAGGATAGTCGAGCAGGGATTGTGAGACCTTAGGGCTTACTGCGCTTGACAAGCGATTGCTTAGATCTATGGTGCAAATCAATCACTCCATCTTGCCGGTATAATGGACGATCCAGTCAGCTTGTTCATGATTCGGTTAGCATTTAAAGGTGAAACAGTTTCAAGACTAGTTTTGAAAACGAATCCATAATTTCGCTTTGTTTGAAGAAATGGCTGATATGAAATACTCGCAGGTACTGTGTTGCATTTGAAAATTATTGCTTCAACTAAATCCTACCATCCATCAAGGGTAATTTCAAAAGTCTGTTTTCCACAGGAGTTCTTCAAATGAGCCGCCTCATTTTAGTAATTTCAATGCATTCGAAGAGTTCCAAATGAAGTACCTCTTTTATTTCAACTCACCAGCGCCAAGTAAAAATCTATTACAACCAGGATTCATCAAATAACTAAAGAACCTGCCTCTTCGATTCAAAGAGTATCTGACAGGCTGCTACATATAGAGAAAATCGACCTTTTGGGTCACCAGACGTTACTGAAAACAACATTGAGCTTGGCATCAGTAAAATTTACCAATGATCGGTATTTGAAAGAGAATGAACTCAAATGTGCTTGCTTGTAACCTGGAAGATAGTTGGTAATAATTCCATGAATGCCATTTACACTGCCGCTGAGAAACGGTGTTCACGGTGCCACACGACTAACACAACCGATTGAACAGTGTGCCACAAATGGTAACACAATATGCAAGGGGCAAATACTCATTGGTTTCGGCAGGCAAATAATTCCCAAGGTCAATTACAATGAATCTCAGGTATCAAATTGCTGTGACTAGTGAATATTTATTGAAAATATTTTTCCAGATTTTAGATCGGGAAAATGCATTTGAATTCCCGTTTTACAATAAATATATAGATACTCAATGGATTTACAGATATTTATCACTTTTAAAAAGTAGTTGAGGTAGAACTGGATGGAATTTTTAGACTATTGTTCTTATTATACGCATATATATGTATTTATATCAATATCAAAATCTAGTTAACGCACTTGCTTTGATGAAACCGTTCCCAAATGGGCCAGTGCAAATAAAATTGTTTTTATTGTAACTTGTCGAAATGTAACCATAAAATCACGTGGAGGATGACAATCTAAGTCAACGTAGTCCTCGAATTCCACTGTGATAGGTGGAATGAATAATACTAACATTATCGAGCGTGGTGTTTGTCACAGTGGATAGTTCTCGAGTTTCCTTGGTGTAACAGATCCGTGCGTCTTGTATCAAAATCTGACACTACTGCTTTACTGAACGAGTCAGTAGTATTCAGCCGCTAGAGATAGATTCCTGGGTCAGATATTGACACAAAATGAATAATAAATGTGAAAATCAAATGCTTAGGTTTTGTTTGATAGACATTATTTGACTGTCTGGGTTTGCTTCATCAGAACTATAGTAACCTCCACCATAATATGAAAAGCAATAACTATAATAAACTTTCACCTTCCTTTTTACAAACTGCTCTACAGTTCGGATTAAGAAAAGATATACGCCCAACTGAAAACTTGTCTGAGTGTATAGAAAAATGGGACTGAGCGGCACTGTCGGACTTGGAAGGTGTACTACGGTCAACGCAATCAAAAACGTAACTTCGAGATCACTGGGGCTAATTACTGATTGAAGTAGCAACACTGAGACCCGATCGCTTACTTATTTTGATACATATCACTTAAGCCCGTATCGTGCCCATCATAAGTTGTGTCAATGATTTAGTAATTTTATTGTATTCCTGTTTAATAACATGATGAAAATTCTCTCGCTATCGCTCTCGGAGAGAGAATACAGTGAATTCATTTTTTTACAGCTGAAAATATGCATAATGTTGGAAACACACTATGCAGACTCGAAGTTGTAAATGGTGGCACGGCAAATTTGCTCAGTAGATGCTGAAATACACTAAGTTGCTCACAGTGATGATCGTGATGATGATGATGATGATCTTAAAATTAAATTTGTGCAACATATTTGAAACTCTTTATCATTGTTCTGTCCACTTCAAATGTCAAATGGAGTGACCTTCAACTGAGAGAGAGATGGGGCTCAATTTTGAAGTATAAACACATGTATTAGACTGTGTCAAAACCAATTCAGTGTAGAAAACAATGATCAACGCGAAAAACTTTACTTGCAGATAGCTTTTTAGTCAGTAAACGAAAAATACTACAAACAAGTTAGCGGAAACAACCAGTGTGAACGTATCACAGTCTAATTTGATGGTGAATATACATCACAAAGTCTGAGTATATTGTAAAAGTCTCCAACCAAAATTTGGAAAGGATCGAGTGACATAGATGTTCGCGTCATGCTCAATTCTGGATGATAATATTTGAACCGTTGAGAACAATGAGATTAACGTCCCGTTGATGGTATCCCCTATCTGAAAAAGCGAGTCCTTGTTACATCAGTTTAAAGATGAATTTACTCATCAGCAGGCTTGGCAACTTTTTATTCCCAGTTTTGTGAAGGTTATCCACATGAAAAACATCCAAGGAAAGTAATTGATACGAAAAGTGACACCCGGTAATACCCAGTAAGTGATGAATGCTAAAAACGTGCAATAATAGGAGTAAGTTGATCGGGAACATTTATCAATCCTGCGAGGACGCAGAAAAACCTAAAAAAGAAATATGAAAACGGGGAATCTTCGCTTATGTCTGCCCATGAGATACACGTCCAAAGGCTTTTCTTTCCGAAGAACATAGATACGTGGTCAAACTGGAGATGGTCTGGTTGTATACTAGCAGCAACTCAAGGGAGTTTTCCACAGAAAATACTTTTGGTCTAGGGTAGGGTGCGGATTTAATTTACCGTATTCTAAAGAAAAACAACATGTTTCTTGAAAGGAATAATTTATATCAAAATAATTCTTTATGCTATTTTGTTTGGACATTATCTTCGGAGGAGATTGATAAAACAATACATGCATTTCTATGATTTAGGTTTTAGTAAGCGCTTCTTGATCTGTTCAAAATGGTTATCAGATTTATTCGTATTATTGTTTTTGAATGATGTCCTCGGTCAACGTTTAGTTTTTTCTAATAAATTTTATCGCACATAATTGGTTCAAAACTTTTATTCTTAATTTGTTCTTGAAAAGAACGATTAATGAACTAGAATTTATTCTTTTATTTGTTCAGTTTAAACTTCATTGTGTATCCTCCTAAAACCAAGTGCTATTACGGTGTCACTTCAAGCAGAATGGTTCGAAAAACCGAAAGCACAATTTCAGTTAAATGGCAAGTTCACATGCTCAGCACGAGAACCTAGTTATTCGGCCGCGATGCTAAATGTCTATTTGAATGGTGGTTACTAAACACTATGAAGGTATCTCACCGTCGCCGGTCTTATTTCAGCAATAACTCCGTTCAAAAAGTATACAGTTGGTGATGATACCAGACTGGTAAAAAGCCTAATCAGTCACTGTAGGGAAAATCCATTTGTGTAATACCGAGTGAAACATCACACACAATCATGAATGGTATGCTGCTCAGAAATATAGCCATTGAGATGTGCGGAACTAACGTTTATATGGTATACGTCATTACGAAACGTTGCATCGTGTGTTGACCGTTTGATGGCTACATTCATGTGACCACAGTTTACTTGATTGATCCCCAGTTAGGAAATGATCTAATGCTTTAAACGTTCAACTTCACACCGCTACTGTAAACAGAAATACCGTGCAGGATAAACAGGTGATTTTTGATGTCAGATGGCAAAAGGTCTCCCAAAATTACCCAATCTCATTGCACTCCTCCCTACCGGCTTGTGTGACATCTGTTTCTCTATCTCATTGAAAATGACAGATTGAAGAGTTTTAGGAGGTGAGGTGAGTAGTCCAGTAAGAGTATTCCACGTTTTTCCCTCCGATCGAGAGACGAGTTTCAGTCCCGTTAAATCTATGGTCACAAAAGAAATAGCAGAAAGGGTATAGATTAGGTTATATTTACGATAAACACATGATTCAACCGGTCCGAAACATAAACGAAGGAAACTGATAGGGACTCTTCCACCCAATGTTACGCATCAGGTGTTTCTAGATGTCGACCTGTGCTCCTTACCTAAAAATATCTTATAGACATAAAATCTGACATTCATCTGGTAGCTATTTTCCCCTAGTTAACCTTTCCTCTTATCAATAAGTAAAATAATTTGAGTATAATCATTTGCGACTCGTGGAGGAAGCTTAAAAATCAGTGCTTTTAAATGCAGGTATGCATTTCGAGATTGCTGGTGTCACAAATCAACTATCCATGATGAAGGGGCACATATACCATAATGACCAGATATTTTGTATAAGAATGGATTGATCAGTGTTCTGCTGTGAAACCGTAAGTTTGGGGTAAATAATGAAAAGCGAGATCATAACTCAACCTGCTGCACGGGCGTGTGGAAATGACGTGTCAGAAATTCACGGCAGGAAGTATGCATTACATAACCTACACAAACAATAAGACGCCTCGTGACAACTGAAAACAATCGTGAGTCTGGCTAAGCCCGTGTCAAACACCGACATTAAGAATTATTGGTAAAGTGTAGAGGGTCGAAGGGAGATGAGTAGGTTAGATGTGAGTGTGCATGCGTGTGTGGTCCAATAGGTCAAATCAAGTCAAATCAATAGTAGCTTTATGGACTCGGATGGATAAATTTTCAGCATTTTACACCGTAATTAAAATTAAAATTAAAAAAATTAAATTAAATTAAAAAAATCTTAAAATGAACCTAAATGCAGAAGATATTGTCTTTATCAGGCAGGCAGCAGGCAGTTGCGTAATTCTGTGGAAACTTTCTCCTTGTCAATAAGTAGACGAGCTAAATATGGCAAAAACAGAATTACGACATGAATAGATGGGTGTCAAAATGTTTGATTTTTAAGTGTGCGGATGATGTAGATACAGCTTTTGAAAATTTGTTGTGTAATGGGTGATGAGTGTCTGAGAGTGTTTGGGCAAAAAGCGTTTCACATGTTTAGAGTGTCAAGTTTGGATTAGCCTATTTGATTGTTGAGAGGCCGCATATACTCTTGTTGGACTTGGGTGTGGGTTTCGCTCCTTGGGATTTCGTTAATTCCTCACTGGTTGAATACTTTTTGGAGCGATGGAAAGTAGAAACTGCTGACGAGTCCCAAACAGGACTGGACAACTGTTCAATACTCTTTGTTGGTAATCACAAACCTTTCCATCGCACTCAAAATTTCCACAAGCTTGTAGACGTCCACCTGCGAGAGAGCCTGCAAGTTTATCCCTAACGATGACACTACATTTAGAGATATGTTTCAGAGAGCTTGCAAATGAGTGGCAGTTTTTTTAACATATCGGGGTCACCTGGTACCGTCAGTGCATGAAGGAGCGTTGGGTGACTCCAGCATAAAATCATGGGGTCTTATATGTGCATTAGTGAGTGGGTATTTTGAATAGAATAGGCACGGTGGTATCAAATAGCTCCACACCTTGGAGGGCATCAAACAATAACGAGTAAACGGTTGTCGTACAGACAAAGCCTGGTGTGAATATGATGTTCGGAAACATCGGTTAGCATTGCGATGGAGGAATGGGACACAAGTGATGTTTTGGTGATCAGGACCGAATGGTCTACGCGATAAAGATGATGTGACTTTTTCAGATGCACAGATTATTTTCGATCATTTTTGTGCCCCGGGAATTTTAACCAATCATTTGGTAAATGAACACAGTGATAATAGGGTAGTAAAGTTTGCAGACAAATACACTAGGTATCATTTATGCAGTAAAATTCGGCTTAGGCTCACAACTAACGAAGTCTAACAGCAGTCACAACCTGCACAAACGCAGTCATTTCATTAGGTGACGCAATTTATGAAGCCAGCGCTCCGTAGATTGACAGTGCTACCTTTGCTGGTTCGTACACTGAAATATTGATTTGCCTTTGATGAACTCTACTGCGTATCCTCCCACGGATAATCGTTACGATCGTAATAAACATAAATCAAGCGACTACTGTGATTGGTTATAACCGAAACCTTTTCTGTTCGTTGTGTTATGATTGTCAGTTCACTTATTTGGTGGTTATAATGCTGATATTGTCACTTGAGAGAACAAAACTATTTCGAATACTATATACACTGTAGTAATTTGTTTATTCAGCTCTCTGATGTTCACAAATATGCAATATTTTTACCATATGATCATTATTTGTTGACGAATTTCATTGAGCTCGAATCGGTCGGCTGTGCTCGCATTCCGTTAGTTCTCAATCGGTCGAGGTCAACCGACCGACCGGAATAAGGAAACATTCCCATTTATCCGTCTAAAAGCAATGTCCTTAAAGTTATCACTTAATGGACCACAGACAAACACGCAGGTTTACAGGTCACTCAGTGCTTATCTACGGATCGCTTTCATGAATCAACCAATGGTCAGAATACCGGAGAGAGGGATGGAGACTTAGAGTATTTGGGGGAGTGGGCGGAGTGGCAGTAGCGATCGGATATCGACTGATACTACTAGTCACAATGTGAACTCAAATGTCGTAAGGCAAACGATACTGACTCGTATAGTTTTGTTTACGCGTCCTCGCGGATCGCAATGAATCTTTCTATTGGGATTAGGCCAAACAATTCCCTTCCTCGCTTCCCGGGGGATTTCGATCAACTGGACAACAAGAGGGCCAGAGAGGGGGGGGGGTGATGCAGTCCGAGTTCAGACAGCCCGTGTCTTGATGATTTCCGCGAATCGTAATTGCATTTTGATCCGTAGGTCAGCAGATAGTATTTGTGAGACAGGAGACCAATTGCGTGTTTACTTTGAGTGCGAGTGATAATAAAAACGGGGATGGGTGGGTGGGCGGTGACTGGGATTTGGACTCAGCACTTTTAAGATTACAATGTTTTCATAATTCTTTCTTAATAACCTGTTCCGTCAAGTCACAATAGTGACCATAAAATCACCACCGAATCAATTTTTTGGTTTCCATCTGAATGACAGTTCTAGATTTTTCAGTTGTTGGAGAACCTATTCTGTTCAACATAAATGCACAATCAAAGGGCACTAATGGAGCAGCTGAGCAACTCGAGAGAATAGCATCTTCTATCACGATGCTCGTTTCGAGTAGCAAACTTAATTCTCGAGGCCATTCACACATGAAATCTTACTTCTTATGTTACTTTTATACAACTGGCATGCATACTCGTACAAGTTGGCTTTACAGATTGATTCAGAAAAACCAGACTATAGTTCCACGCTTTTATTTGGTCTCACTCTTTCAACCGTTTCGCAACAAGCACTGTGAAGAACACAAGGAAGCCCTAACTGAAACAAATGTTTTGATAAAATGAGAAACATATACACAGGATAAGCGTTCGCCTCAAAACGCTACGGTAAGATCTTTGCTACGGAGCGTAGAAACAGCTACCTTTATTTGCGTTTGCTTGTTATTGGCGTCAGGCAAGAAATTCTGTAAAAACACTCATGCGTTCGGCATTCAAGAAAGACACTTCAGCAACTCTTACTCATCAAAGAGACCCACTAATACGGCTTTTCTTATGGAAATATGAAAATTTTCAACAAAGGGTGAGTTCGATCGTTGTATTACGACTACTTGGACATATATAGGCACTATATCTCTCAACTACATGTGTCGTTTATATTAACCGGTCACTGAAAACTATAGAATGGTTGAAAACCTACTAACCTTGGTATGTAAAGCGAGACAGTCCGAGACACATCGTCTAGACTGATTGCGACTACTGCATATACAATAGTGGATTACGTTGGCAAAACAGACTCGAAGAGGGCATTTTACTATGTGATATGCAATCACTACAAATAATAACTGAAGGCATTCATCACATGTCACAACTAATCCATATTCTGTGTCCAGAAGTCAAGTCAAGTATTTGCGTATAATCTCTACTTAAAGTATGCCACAGTTTTAAGCACAGCAGTGCGCGCATACACACAGGCATATTCATAACTCCCTGTCCAACACTCAGAAGATTAGAAGTTTTATGCTGCCGAGTGCAGCCTCAGGTCGAGGACGCAAACCACTGCTATGCCCAAGGCCTTTTGTAGCCTATATGTGATCTCATTTCCCCAATATGTAACCACATTTGCACTTCCACTGCCATTGCGTTGGCATCATACTGGTGTGCAAGCGAATGCAAAAATAAGGTCATATAGGACTCCACCAGACTTCTCAAATACGGTTATATTTTTACGTGTTTGATGATCTGCTTGATACTAAGCAGTCCCGTTTTTATTCCGTTTTAAGCAAATAATTGCATATTTTTTATCAAACGACAATCAGTTTGATATTTGAATAGTAACTTTTCCGAACTACAATTGATATCTGATTCGGTCTTAACCCCCCTGCCTAAAAGTGGTGTAGAAACGGGACTTCCTCGTCAATGCTTGTTTCTGATTCTGTATAAGTCTATCTGTATCTTTTTCCGACAAAAACATGTCTCGAATAGAGCATTGTTGTTTTTATCGCACAGTTGATAAATATATGAAATTCTCGATGAACAAAGAACACGGTTTTCGTTAGAGTTTGTTGATGCAAAGAAGTAAGGAAATCTCATCAAATCACTGGCTGTTTCTAGTTGGGTAGCGCGAAAAACAATAACTAAAACGAACTTCAGTGGATTGGTTAACAGAGATCTAGTGGTTAAAGTTGGTAACAATTATATGCTTCAATACACAAATACATTCCGTTTAATTATGACCTCAGTCCACCTGTCTACTGTTTATGGCAAACCGTAAAAAGTAAATCCTTCTCGGAGTAACACAAGCTACTAATTTTACAAAATGTAATTTATTATTAATGACATTACTGGTTCAAGAAGGGTAGACGTTTTATAATGCTTCAGGAAAAGACCCTTATTGCTAAATCTCTTTTCAGCTTCGACCGCTATGGATCAATTGATGTTCAATAAGCGGTCTACGGTTGTGTAGGGGTTTCCGTGGGATGAACGACAAAGGAAAGTTGGGGTGGTTTTGGTAAATTCGGAATGCGTGATCTCCGGGTTAACCATGATCTCAAGTTCTACTGTAGCGGAGTTCGTATTATTTGTGAACAATCGTCAGCTCTCATCTCTGAAACGCTTTGGAAGCCTTTGCGGCTGTTTCATTCA
>UZAN01039485.1:72184-87545 GCA_900618425.1 Echinostoma caproni
GAACGCCGCGTTACAGTAATTATAATGTCATCTGATACGGACAATTGCGACAACCAGTATTAGAGGATGCGATTGGAATGACATTGCCGCTACCAATATTGTACTCACATAGGAAACTAACAAAAAATCACTTCGGTTGCTTTTAAATTAATTCGGCAAGAAAATAAGATCAAGTTTGTCCCAGTTTCATTTGATGATCAGGGAGGATTCTTCTTGCTAGGTGTTGATCAATAGAAAACCAAGGAAATTTGTCATGAGTTCTGTGCCAATAATGTGCATATCAATTACAGGCTACTCCTAATTGCACCGGCTCTCAGCGTCAATAGCCTCAAGGTCCCCTGTATAAAGCAGTCTAAGAAGAGTCAGATTCCATAATTTCCTAGCAACTATTCCAATATAGTTACATCTTTTCATAACCCAACCTTTCTTCCTATGAGATTTCAAGAAAGTGAACCAAGCTTTTTCCCTTATCAATTTTTAATAACGACTGACTTGTATTTCATCATTGCAGGGTTTACTTCATGAACTTTGTCGGTGCATCCCTGGTGTAGACTATTACAATATTTAGATGGTGTTGAGAAGTAGGTTTCAAATTAAACACAAACAAGAATGCTAAAGTCTAAATGATATAGTTTTAATTGTCCGAATATACCATCCATATTCCTTGTGAGAAAACACAAAGTATAGTTTTAAGTGGACCACGCCTGAACTATAGAAATGGAGGATTGACTCAGGTTTCATTGACATAAACATTGTTTCAAAACGAAGTGGGATCTTGAGGGTTAGAACAGCTCCATTGCCGCCGGTCTTTCCAGGCAGCCTTTGTATGGCCGCGGTCCCCCCTCCTGAATGTTGTACATTTATATATTCAATAACTTAAAAAGAAAATGAAAAGACATTATTATTCATTGATAATATTATCTAGGTGATCGTGTTCAAAACTTATTCAACACATCCTGACAAACTGGAGCTGAGGACACGATATCGCATGAGCTGAGTATGATGTGCAGTATATTTTACAAAAATGGTTATCCCGACGAATTCGTTAGCAGATTCACTAGACTGGAGAGTGGCTAGCCAGTCATTGCGTTAGTGTCAAAATTGTAGGCCAACATCTACTATCCATTCAAAGTTAAAGAGATGACCACCAGTACATCAACGTTTACACTCAGCTGTGAACTAGACCAACCACGCAGCCAAACCAGTAATCACAGTGACTGTCCGTCCACCTCTGTATCATAAATCAAACTTATTCTATCAATTATAATGTGTACAGTAAAAATTAAAAGTACGGGAAGATAAGCAGTTGCGTTATCCGGTTTGAGAATACTGGGTTAAACTCAAGCTCATTACGTCGGTCATGATCCCATCTTTTCTGTTTATGTTTGTTTCATACTCTACCTCCCAGCCATATATAAGCACGTTTCATTTGTTTGCAATAGACACTATTGTACAGCAGTTTATTGAGTATGCAAATGCACCGTCTTTCGTGCGCTGTTGCTGTATCAGCTTCTCCTGGCGAGTTGCTGAAGTCAGTTAACCCTTGTAGGTCAATCAGTATATGGTGCACATTAACATGCGTGTATGCTTCTATGCATACAATTGGTTTGCCAAATATAAAGAAGGATAAATATAGTAAACATCGGATACTGAAAGAGAAAATATGGAAAATATACTGTCTTGTTATTCCTTATGAGTCTGGTTCACGTTAGGTTATGCTCAAATTGTTCGACTGACTTATCATTGCCTGAGGCCATATCGGTTGTTTATTTACAAGAATCCAAACAGATCACAATTGAATGCAACATTACACAATCGGAACAAAATCGGATGCCTCAAATATGGCAGTTTCGGTTTGGCGTTAGGATGTTAGAACATTATATTCCGTGTTTTTTGGATTGATCAAAGGAACAGATTAACAAAGCCTTAAGTTAGTCAGTTTATTACTGCTGTATCGTTTGTTCATTTAGCGGCTTGTGACTACTGAGAAACAGCAGCGACACCGGAGTTTATTTTCGCGCTTCGGTGAATTTAATCTGCTTTTTTCATTGGGACACATGACACAGTCAGTGAAACAATACGCCCAACATGATGCATTATCTAAATGAATTTGCCGTCTTACGTTACCCTAGATAAACGTATGTCTCATTAAAACAAAAGATGTTTTATAAGGCTGGTTGGATATGGTGTGACAAGCTTCATTTTCGAATTGTTGACGATGTTGTTAGTAACCTACTTGTGGTTTCCGTGCAGAGAGATTTGTTTTTCTTGCGATTTGTTTTGACACTCACATAAGTTGTCATTTTTATGGTCGATTATAACTTTTCGTCAATGCATTTTTTCTCGATCCCATTTCCTCTGCTTTTTCTACTTAAATCTGATCTCAACCAGCACGAGTTGTCTAATTCTATAGGCGTTTCAAACAGACTTAAAAAAATGGATCTTTATCGAGAACGGAAACACTGTTAATTGCTTCGTAGGTAAACCGAATTTTGTTGTTCAACGGGGCAAGCTGAATCGGTATTGCTTATTGAATAATGTGGCTAGAATCCTCAGGCTGCAATGTTACATACTGCTGCATTACTAATTTCCCAACGTTTCGTAACACTTCGATAACACTGGCGACAATGAGTAAAAGAAACAGAGGGAGTAGTAGTTGATATAGTGTGACATTAAAATATTATACTCACTGCAAGGCAGTGTGCGTGACCAAGTCACACATGAGATGTTTAGCATAGACGTATAGACCCGATTTCTAAAGCATCCGGTCAGAGTGCGTTTTTCCATATGGGTGAAATATTTTGGTCGCGTACCGTGGACGTTTATTTGATCAATGATAAGTTTGATGTGATTAAGAAATTCGCCACCACAGTGGAAGTAAGTCACTAAGGTAACAAGAACATATCGCCATTTCCCTTGAAATAAACCAAAGTACTTATTTGTCTTCCACTTAAGGATGGAAAAATCCGTGTTTTGTTCGTCTATGTTTCCATAAATGTGCATTTAAATTTGACGAACGCACGTTTAAGCTCAAATTATTTCGGCGCAATTGTCTGATAGGCACTTCAAACTTTTCTCGATGAAACTTGATTTATTTAAACACTGCCTCACATTATTAGGAACGATACGATTGTTTGGCTTGCACGGTGTAGACATCCGTGCACAATAATTGCAGCCTTGCTGAGGCCTGTGCTAACATCAATAATCATTGGATCACAGCGGTATCGTGTAGAGTAACTTTGTTAATTGTGGGTCGCTTGTGACACATTAAAACATCTCATAACAAATGAGCACAAATAGGATATATGATGAAACACACGGGATAAAAGGTTGCATCTTGTAGCGCCGAGTACTGCTCTAATCAAACATACTAACATTTACCGCAATCCTTTCTTTCATCTTTTATATTTCACTTTCAATCGTTACATATGCAACTAGTCGCACAATTTGAAAGAAGAAGTGGCTACGATTTGTTGATTTTGAGTGTCATTGTGAGAGTGAATTAGGTGTATTTCCGTGAAATATCTACCATTGATTATGGCTACGAGTGAACTCCTTTTTATCATTGTCATAGTATAGGTTCCCTGTGAGAGCATACTTCAACGGCGACTCAATTAATTCTTAGATTCGGATTACAATGTAATAATTGTTTAGCTATTGGTTCATGAAAATGTATTGATCACTTCACAAGTTTCCAACTAGAATTTCCTTTTTGTGGTGTATCGGTTTCTGTTGATATATTACATCTGCTCATGTCTCCGATACATGTTTTTCATCAAAAACCGTTCTTCGGTGAAAACTAGCACATGGTGCACATTTTTGATGGCTATATTTAATGGTCAGAGGTGTTTCGGAGAGTTTAGAATATTAGATTAGGTTCACATATGTCTTGTTTCTTCAGTTTATTAAGTTACACCCTTTTAATGTTTTGCACAATAAACACTTCCGTTGAATAACGCTTAAATTTTCAGGTTTAATCTCTACCCAAATTACGTGCATTTAGGCGCGCCTACATCAAGTGTAAGTTTGGTTAAAATCTGTTGACATTTCTACCTAAATAATAGTCGTGTACTTTATGATGGAAAGAGATACAAAATGATAACAATATGAGAAAGAAGGGAAAGAGGAGAAATAAAACGTAAATCAGAAACATCTATCTTAGTAATTATTTTTTTGGCTTCATATTCTGTTCATTTGGTGCATCATTTCTACGAGCAAAACGAGAACTGGGTACTTTCATGAATGCTCTGATCATCAGACGTTCTTTCTTGCATTCGGTCACAGTTTAGCAAATCAAACATAATCAGGATATTCTTATCGAATGACCCGCGTAGACCAACAGAGAAATCTATTTTGCCGTATACACTGAGTTCCTGCATTGTCATTAAATACACATTGCAAACATGCATTTTAAAAATGTTTCTGAGCGCGTATTATTTTAAATAACTGTGATGCCATTTCCATTGATTGTTTTACTTTATTGTACAAGAATGAAAATAAAACGCTGAACTGTTTTGGTAGTCAATTGTGCACTTGATGTCATTGGTCAACTGAACAATTCGGCGTACATCTTAAACTGCTTTCTACTCTTTGCCGTCTTATTGGTTTATTCACATTGCGAAGTAGGATTGCATATTTCTTGTGAAAGGATAGAACATCATGAATTTCAATGACTTTTGTATTAAACATTGAAAACGAACTTGTTAACTACCTTATCCCTCCTCCAAAATCAGTGACTGAGGATACAACGTGTGTACAATCTTCTTTATAACAGAATCCATTCCCGGAAATCTAACCATTAATTTTGAGTTTGTTTTCTGGGAATTCTAGTAATCGATTCATAGTAAATATTTATTCTAGTGATCGTTTTCAATTTAACGGATCTTTCAACTCTTTCTAGATTCATTACTGAATAATTGATGCGTCAATAGAAAGTAATTTGGGGAATATATAATAAAAAAGAATTTTCCAAATCAGATCTTAAAATATGTCTCGGAAAAGTCTAGACGTACATAGTTCACGGGGCCTAATATGCGCGTGCATGCTAAAATGAAATCAATCATTTTAATACCTGTGAACGTAGCTGGTGACACCAAATCAAATTTATGAGTCTGAACAACATTTGACAGACCCTTCTGCATTTAGTTTATAATGCATACTCAAAGGCTTAGGTTGAAATTTTATGTTATCAATAAACGTTTTTCACCAATAATATTTATTTTGTTCCGTGTTTATCGAACCAAGATGTTCTAGGTGCTCGAAAAATGAATTCAGACTAAAATTCCGTTAAATAATTATCATCACCTGCGAGCGAGGATGCTGCGCGATTTTCAGAATCCAGTTTGTGGTTCCGCTTTTAAGCAACTACTATTTGATATATTCTCTCAGCAACAGCAATGCTCAAGTAGCAACGTGGTCAAAATAATCACCGGAAACATTTCTCATTTTCCCCTGAACTGCGTTTACACAGACAACCTTTATAAGGTCCATTTTTATAGGTAACAAGCACAAATTGGTGGAAAAAGCATTTGTATGTAACTTGAATTCACATTCATCCTCTCACACGAATGCATTTGCAAAGCATTTTTGTAGATAAGGGATCTTCTTTTCTGTTCTCGAAACGTTTACTGGAAATGGTGCATAAAATAAAATGCTCTATAGACGTTTCGGGTGGATGATGATAACATTGTAATGCGAATTTTCATAGGCAGTGGAATGAAAGTCTTGAAACAGCTCACCCGAGGTTTTCTCAGAAAGTCACTGAATTGAGTAAGCTATACAAAATATCAAGAACATATGTCAATGAAGAAAATTACGTGATGAATTTAGTTGTACACAGAATGACGCAATGCAACGTAAGTCAAAATGAGGCATTCGGTAGCCCTTTTTGGTCCTTTACGTTTCATGAGATGGTAGACAGAACCATGTATTGAAATGTGCCAAGTAGAAAAATACGTACTACCTAATTAACCTCCGGAACAGTCATTGTGCATAAAAATCCTAAATTTACCGGAAACCGGTTCGTTTGCGGTTTGGTTGATTTTCTTTGCATCTTTGTCCGACAATGAATTTCGAGTTCAGAAATCGTGAATAACTTCATCGAGACAAGCAATGAGTGTTCCTAACATTCGGTAATTGTTTTTCTATATTGATTTATATTTTAAAATCAACCTGTGAACCCTTCTATGAATAACTAACATTCATATTTTACACTTAGAAGAAAGAACAATAGACCATTTTTGTTGTTTTATTAGTCAATCACCGTTCATTAGTTTATAGCAAACATTCCCTTAAAATGCAATTTTTATCTTTGGAATGTAGCAATAAGTGAGACTGACAATAAACTGGGGTTATATTTTATTTGTCGATCAACAGAAATGATTCCCAAGGGAGAAAGATGGTACACATTATTGCAGACTAATAGGTTTTGATGACGCAGGTAAAATGGATTCGATTAAGTTTTAGTAAATTGCTCGCAGATCTGGCAATCCTTTATGCTGACGAAACTATTCAGTGGACATATTGATTGGATTTTGATATATTCATAATCTTTATTCACAGAACAATTCGGGTAAGAGACTATTAGGGTAGGATAAATATCAATCCATGTAGAATAGTAAAATGACAGGCTCGTGCGTACCTGAACGAAGTTCAGTCAGACTACGAGCTTTTGGATCATTATGGGATTTTCCTGCCATTCAACTGACTAACTGGATGTGGAAAGATAAAATCTCTCTGAATGCGGTCATAAACCAATTTTTTTTTAAGAAATACCCGACGCCGAACATGTGTTTATTCCGCGTCGGTGTACGTGCGCGGTGTTTAGTTGCAATATTTGCTGGCGGGCACAATAAAATAAATGATTCAGTTACTTTTTCGAGAAAGTTTCAAAAGGTATCATTTTCATAATCATAAAATCAGGTATTCCGTTTACCATTGCTTCTCACAACACGCGGTCTGAACTACAGTTATATCGATATGAAATTACATTTCTGCAGACGACTATTTGGTGGATTAGCTGCTTGGTCATTCAGACACAACTAGTCATGTGAATAAAAATATCGGTTAACCTTAACTTGTGGTTTGTGGTTTGTTCGTCTCTTGTGAAATTCTCCTGGATATAAATATCACTTGGGTGGAAATATAAAACGATTAGATCGTGAAATGTGGAGTGATATATATGTATATATCTACTTGCATATCCAAGTAGGAAAAACTTGGCAATACTATGTCTAATATTGATACATTTCGTATATCATACCCAGCCATTTTGATACTTTCAGGAAATGTCAGTTGAGAGTAATGCACTTATTTTAGAGAAAACAATACAAAATGTTTCGATATCAATGAGAACTACGAGCTTTTGTTTTGTATAATATACCAACACGGACTGAGGCACTTGACAATTGTCCTCAAATGATTTGGACTGTACACATGTATTATGAACGGCCAGGAGAAATGTCAGTGAACCGTTTCGAATTTTCGGCAAATAGGAACAATTTCTCTTCACTAATCACCAACTGTCGGCAGAGGTGTTTTCAAACTTTCCATGCACATCAATATAAGGCGAATGTAAACAAAATGGACACCGTTTAGAAGGCGTTCTATTTTCAGGAATTATTCGAGCAGATCATCTCAGTATTAGAACTATTTCCAAATTCAGGATCACAACATTCATTGAATTTCACTAGTCAAATTCGAGTGCTAGGTGCTCATCCTCCTGATGCTTTGTGAAACTGATCAGATCTATGACACGTGAATTCTCAGAGAAACCGAGAAAAACAGAACTTTCTTTTGTTCTCCCTTTCATTTGTTTGCACGTTGTCGGGGCAATAGAGAAACACGGCTCTGCTGAACACAAAGCCTGCATAACATCTGGTTCTGACAGAAATCTTTTCACAGTGTCTGAATATTTCGGTCACTATGAAGAAACGAAACGAAACTATAAAATATTCGAGTTGTTTTGCAACTTTGCGTCAGCTTGAAGGGAAAACGACTTTCATTAGTTGTTATATGTTATGCAACTCTCTTGGTTGTGTGGCAGTTTGAATAAGGCATTAGCTTATTTTGTTGCATAATATTAAAAACCAATTGTAACTGAAATGTGCGCCACCTGAGCAAATTACCAAAGTTCGGGATATTTACTTTTTCATAATAACATATGAACAGTTATGTCCTATGATATTCTTATTATGCACACCGGATTAGTATTTAATTTAGTGGAGCACTTGCTTGGGTGTTATTGCAGTTGTACATGGCTTGTAGAAAAAGAACAAAAATATTGAACTACGGTAAAAACTACCAAGAAACCAAAGGTGATTAAATGCGAAGAAAAAAAAACTATCAAAACATCGCGTGAATTTGGGAACGACGTTTAATTAGATTGCTTAAGGTCATACCTGGATTATTAATTTTCTCCAATAAAAGACAAAACAACGAAGTTGATGGAAAAAATATGTAGACAGAATTTCCTGCCTAAAATTGTGGAGTGTATGTTCTCGCGAGAGTCAAACCCAACTTGCAAAACGTAGTTTATTCAATGCACGGTTTGTTGAAGTACGAATAAAACAAGTGTAAACTCCCAATAGAAGCATCTTTTAAATTTTCCCTCTAGGGAACCTCAAAGACTGAAAATAATGGTTTCATGGAAAATAAACTTGAAGTTTTTGTCTTTGCGCCAAATCATTGAAGCTCAGTGTGTTTTTTTTGACACGTTTTGACTGTGATTATATTCAAAGTTTTTCTACAGCATGAGCCGCATTTCAAAATGTATTCACTTCCGATTCCAGTCTTACACAGGTGTTCTGTGTATGCGGTACTTTGTCATTAATAAAAATTGCCAATGTTTTTATTTCAAACATCTGAGAGCATTATTGGATAAAATTCCATACAATGACTGCCTATAATAATTAGCATTTAACGTTGGAAACGTTGGAAACTACCGTCCTGTGAAAGAAATTATCGCCTGGTATGCAGTTGCCGACTGATACCCATAGAAATGAGTTTCCGTGTCACAGTCGTTTGAAGGAATTCCTTAAATCTGAAATGTGTTGTCTAGACCAGATACGAGTGGCAGTACTAAAGGATGTAGATGCATTTTGTGCGACAAGCGTTTTCAGCAAAAGAAACCCTGGAGTACAAATTCGGTGCTATGTCGTTGCAGTCGTGCCTTCCTCCTAAAACGGAGCCGCTATCGCTTCTTTTCTGCAACGGCTATCGGTTTCCAAATGATTGTGAACACTGTTTTGGTGTACTGTCCTAGTGCAGAGATCAGTCTATTCTAGACAGCCGTGTATTAGCTCATCTGATGTGTTCTCTTCGATCAGTCGATCTCTTTCTCGTATCATACCAGCAGCCTTTATACAACATATCGTTGTCGTTATCACGGTGATGAAAATCAGAAATCCATCATTTGGAGCAGTACTTCATCCGAACTTAAGATTACTTGTCAACTAATTCTTCTGATCCGCTGTCTCTGTTATAATACAATTTGTTAGAAAGATGAACGACATCCATCCGAATCCCGATACAAAATGGGGTAGCAGAATAATCAACGTGAACTGCAGTGACATACGCCACATTTACTTAGTCGTAAAGTTTCTAATTAATTAAAAGAACGTCAAAGTGAGCATCATGTTTGTCAAGAGAAAAACAAAATTAATTTCATTATATTGCAACATGAAATTGATATCGTCATTAGACCGTCACTTCAGCATAAATTATGTAATAACGAGATGCCAGAGAATAACATAGGGTTAATCTGATTAGGATAATGTGAGATGTAAGCGAGCGTCCGTACCTTTTTGGAAAAGTTGAAGGAATCCCCGCTTGTTTCTCAAAAGGTCGGTGATCCGCGTAGTGAACTTTGTCCTGCTTTTACTGACTACTGAAGTCGGTCACGAGACTATCCTCGTTTCTTGAACAACAGTGTTTCCATTGGTTCGGTAATCTCATCCAATGGCAAAAGGGGGAAATCACAAAAAATCTTCTATTGCCGACACCGTGTCTCCATTTAACTGCTTTCTCGGGGTCAGCTAATGAAGTTGGTCGGCTTTATGAGAGATACTGAAGGAGGTGACTAATCCATACACAAAGAGATAGTTACCCAAGTTTTGTTATGAAGATCAGTGCAATGGAGCCGGTTTACGTGTTTCCTAAACATAACATAATTAATGCTTTTTTAGTCATATTACATGTGTCCGTCTACTCTTATGCTATTACGTGTGTCCATATCCCCAACCGAGGGAAAGTGTATTATCAAAGCTTGCGGAATCATATACCGTGACAGGCTCCAGGGATGCCCTGAAATTTATACCGTTGCCAAATGAGTAAAATAACATTTAATGACTCATTGGTCTGTCATTTTTTTCATATTGGGAGTAACCAGATTTGTACTAGCTGTGGTGCATGTCCTTAGTAAAAAAATACATTGAATCCATATGTATTACATTCGGTATTCATTTTTTCTTTATGATAATCTCGATAACCTGTGGTTTTTGTCGGTAGGTACAAACGATTATTCGGAAGGTTTGGTGCTTCAAACGGTAACTGATAATCGTAAAAAATTTCCTAATTAGACATCCACTCATGGTTGGCGCCGTGTTTTGCGGGTTATGGTTAATGGAAAAGAAATTTTTCACCTTCCTACATTCGTCATGTTTGACCAATCGACCGGTATTTCAACTTCTCAAATTCAAAAGTTTGTTATGAGAGATTGAACAAAGTTGATGCTTATCATGTCTCATTGGACTTTTACAGAATGCGCCGGACAACTATAAGCTTATGAAACATTGGGTCCCCTTTATAGAATGCCTTAGAACCAACAGAAGGAAAAAACTGCAATATGCAAACACTTCTTTTAATCTGTTCAGTTGCTGCAACATACAAAAATCTGGTATACAGGCAAGTTTTGTTAACTGCAGTGGTTAAACGGACAATAGTCTGGGAAGCGAAGGGGAGGTTGGGGTGGGAAATCAGTTCCATTGCACTCTGACTGATTGTGTAAGAAACTTTTGTGCGCACAAGTTTGGGTTACGTAACTTGATTAGCATCGTCTCGCTAAACGCCAAAATCCTGGGTTTCATGTTACATAATATCGGCTTAAACGACGTTTGTGGGTCAACGATGTGTCCGGTTGCCATCAGATACTTTGCGATTGATGACCATGGATTTCTCCTAACAGTTTGATCTGTAAGACTTTGTTGCGTCATTGATTGTACCAACCATGTGGGAATGTGTTAAAACATCCGTTGTACCAGGGGCAATTCTTTCTGCGGATGTTAGTGTCACCGCAACTGCAGGTGAACTGGTAGATGATATGTAAAGCAGAATATTTGGGATGGTTCTGATTTTGGTTGTCTAACCACTGTAATTATCAAAAATTGGTTATATAAATATCAGATTGTTTTACGTTATAGTCACTGAAGAGAATAAAACAAATGTTAACATCTTGCAGTATGTCTTTTCTCGGCTCTAGCAAACTATAAAAATAGAAACTTCCATTTACATGTATGGCCGCTGACAGATGTTAAAGTGTTGTATCACAAATAATTCAGTGTTTTCAATAATTAAATAATTTCAATGTATAAGCACACAAAATGAACGAAGGAAAATTCGAAACAGCACACACTCTGACTGCAAACAAGTGACGCCACCAACCGAGGTGACTGTTATGGGTTCCCAAATTCAATAGATGCCCCCTGAGAAGATTACGTTGAGATAAAGTCAACACAGAACAACAAGAGTGCTTCGGTTGAAGCTGTNCTCCTCTTCCATCCCCGAAGTCGACTGCACGCCAACGATTATTGTATTCCAACTGCAAGGTTTTCATTGGTTTTCATCAAGTTAAAGACAAATATTCTGCAACTTGGGCAAAATCAAATTATTATGGATCGACTATTTTGCCATTTCGAGAAGTGATTGAGACAAATGATTTATTATTGGAATAGCGCTTTAGTGAAAATATTTTTAGCATGGTTACGAAATGATTCAATTTTGGTACAAATTCAAACCAAGAATCATGAGGTNGGTTTTGTTGGACATCCGTTTGTTTCGAAACATTCACAGAAACGAACTTTCATACGTAATTTATAAGAAAGTAACGTTCGTTTAACACATCACGCTTATATGTTAGGACCAAACCTTGCAAGCTGGAATTCATCATCACAGATGTTCAATCAGTTATTTGGCGCAGATGGTTGATATCTCGTTTAGATGTATGAGGTTTACGGATTGCGCTTTGTGTCATAACCCGGGGGGCACAGGGACAATTATTTTTCCAATGCCAATATTTTGCTATTCAATTTCCTAATTAATGGGATCACCTGAAGAATCTTAATACAGTTTTCAATGAGGCATTTGTCTTCACAGAGACGTGCTTCGATGTACTCCCATCCAAGTTGTCATGAACAGATTTTGCTAAGTCCTACAAGATGCATTTTTCCGATTCCGTCGTTAGGCTTAGAGTTCAACATGTTCAATGCAACAAAGACACTATTATTCATACATACTTTCTGAAAATAAGGTCTCTAAATAGAACGTCATATTTTGATAAAAACATTCAATTATCACAGGACAAAACACGCTTTTATTCATAGTATGTTCAAATTTTGGATTCCTTTCAGAGTTCATTCGGTTCCCACCGGATACTATCTCCTCCGTTTTGCGTTGCACGGACTGGTGCGAGTGCCAACATAGCAAAGCGCACGGTTTCCTCCTCCTTCCCTGAACTATCTCTTACCTGTGCAGTCTAGATCGAAAACCAATCGTTGTTGCCTGGGCTTTGTTTAGCTGTCAATTACGAAGAAAAGAGATCAGCTAAAACACGATTTTCTCACGTATGCAGTAATTTACACAAACTGTTTATCATCCGGCTAGCAGGTTCCAACACGAAGACTAATAGTTCGATTCCTGAAATGGGCAATGCAATTATACAATTTCCAAAAAGAAAGGAAGAATTTTCCGCTGCATTTTGCCATAACATTCTTGAAACATTGAGTTTTGGTATTTAGTTAATGAAACCACAATGTGGTTACTGATTCTTTTGTACCAGCAAGCACAAATAGTCATTTATCCGCTCCCCAAATCCCCGGCCTCAATTGTTCTTGCAAAATGGTTTCCTCCTATCTCGCTGAACTCAGAGACTCTAAATGTGACTGAAAAGGCTATCTTGAGGCACAGTCGTCAATCACAACAATCACTTACTACCCCTTTCAGTTTGCATATAAACCCAGAATATCTACACCGGACGCCTTGCCCACGCTAATCCATTATATCAGTAAGTCATTGAACAATTCGACAAAGTCCGTCCGTTTTCTTCTTGAATATTCGTCCGCGTTTGATTCTGTTTCCGATCATCCCTTCTTTTCAAAATCGAATCCTCTGGCACTTTGAGATAGCAGCTCTCACGGCTTGCTGAATGCTTCACAGAGAGCGTGCAGTGCACCAAATTAAGAAGGAGGACATCAAAACCTATTGTTAATAATCCTGGTGTTCTTTAAGGTGCCGTTCTATCACCATATATCTTTTCTGCGCTTCTGGTCTCACTCCCTGTGCACACCAAAAAGTTTGTCGATAACGTCGTTTTATGTCAGACAATTTTATCTTTTCGGAATTGATTTTTTCACTAGGATACATCTCATATTCAACAGTTTACTAATCAATCTGGTCTCTTTCTTAAGTGCGAGGGTGTATTTCCAGTCTTTCCCGCTACTCATTTCCAACGGAATCTGCTAACCTTAACTGTAAACCTGTATCTATAATGACCCTAGTCAAATAACTGGGTGTCACCATCGACAGCAATCTTCGTTAGTCCACACACATTTACAACTGTATGGGAAAAATGAGACGCCTATCTGTCAGGTACGCAAACTCAGGCAACTCCGAACCCCACAGTAAGTCCTGTTATATTTCGTTCATCAATGCGTTCTACCCATTGTACTCTATTGCACCCCTGTAGTGTTTCAAGGCCTTTTAAAATACATTTCAAAACTATTCGCCTTGATTTGATGATAATCAGTCGTGCATCAATAGCCCCCAATTGATCCTTTAATCACAGAATTCATTGATGGTCACATCAACTCTTGTTAGATTTACCCATACGATTCTAGGTAACTCTCTTCATCCACTACATTCTGATCTATCGTCTTATCGTTCCCATCCGTCCACATGCTCCTCATTTCGGTATCTATCCTCTAACATTACCGTTTATAAAAACTCCCTTGTAGCCTACCTCACCCGACTCTAAACCAAAAGGGAACAGGTGACCAGAAGTTTTGTATATGAAAAAAACTTCAGGGGCAGTGTGTACCTTTCATGTTATATGGAACTGTATATTTTATTCCGTGTGACGAAATGTGTACATTTTACTGACATATAAGTATATAAGCTTACACAGGGTACACAAATACAAAATAGAAAAAATACAAACGCAAAACAATGAAACTTGTGGGGAACAGAGAGAATTCTTAATCGGAGTGAGAAATATGAAATATGAAAACCTTCCAACTTTATAGAATGTGTTCTGAACGTGCATTGACCATGCTAAATTGTAATGGGGCATCGCCAAATTATTTTACCACTGTTGATATCTTTATAGGTTCATGGTTGCTAGGAAGGTTGGGGAACCTATTTGTAAGGGCTTAGTATGGTTCGGTAGCCGACAGAGAAAACACATCCAGAAATTTTGAGGCATTTACTGAGAGGAAACGCGATAAGGACCGACTAAACACATTGTTCAGCTTTAAATTTCCAAAGCCTCTTCAGAGGTGGATGCTATCATCCTAAGGAAACATCATCTGCGCATTCAAATTCAATGAAAGTAGAAAGAATGGGAAACTGTTTGATATACATTGAAAAGAAAAACGGGGAAAAATTGCACATTGCAGAAAACCAGAAACAAGCGGGTGAGTGAGAGATTTCTTTTTATTCCGGCACATGAACTGCCTTCTGTTCGTGAAATAATCACGTATCAATCTGTCAATGTTTGGGTTACCACCACTCTCGGTAATCAGGCTGACCAATACTGATTGATCAAGACTGACGGATGCGTTTATGTAGTCTAAGAGCACTATTATGGCGGTGTTACATTTCCTATCTGGAGCCGAAATTATTGAATGAACAAGGTAAGTAACGGCATCAAGTGTTGAGTGCAAAGACCGATATGTAAATTGATGTATATCGTCTTCGGCACATTAAACCTCAACACACGCTAGCAAGATCTCGTATTAATTTGGGTATGACTGACGTGCAGGCAACGGGACGATATTTTCTAGGTTCGTATTGAAGGACAAGAGATAGCTTGACCAGTCTCCAAACGTCAGAAACTTCTACGCTCATCAGACAGTCATTACATATTTTAGAC
>UZAN01039485.1:106333-139010 GCA_900618425.1 Echinostoma caproni
TAGACGTGCGGAGGCCCAATTTGTTAGACGAGAACTAGCAGCCAACGGTTCTCCGAATAACCTTCTATACAAGACACGTCATAGTTATCATAGTTATTTAAAAAGTCGGTATGTACAGACAGTGACTTCTTCTTTTCGACGTGCAATTGAAGTTGGATTTAAGGGGAATTCTCCAAGGTTAGACACGGTGTATTGTTATCATGCAGTTACACGAATCCCTCGGGGATGTTTTTGCAGAAGACATTGTATCGGTAAGTGACGTGCATTTGAGTCGCATTGCTACAGTGAAGTCTTGTGTTAACTAGGTACGTCGAGTTCAGTTGTTGTCTCCATCTAACCAAAGTGAACCTGATTACTTCTAAGTTGGCAAGTGGATGTTAATGAAAATGATCTCTCTACAACTGAGTTAATGTAAAGGAGAATATGACAATACTTAAGACAGATGCCTTGGTGAAACGGTAACCGTTTGAATTGGTGAAGACATTTGGCGGTTATTGTATACCACAGGTCAATATTGTGCCTTCAGATAGTAATCAGTGATTTATTGTATTGATGAGATCAGTAGCGAACAATGTGCTCATATATATTTGCATGGAGAAAGCCAGAACGAGAAATAACTGAAATAGCAGCAAAAGCAAACTTTTCGCCCACACCGATCCCAAATGAATGTAATAACTCAACCATTACTAAGGTTGATAAGTGAAAGTTCCATTGATGTCTTATAGGGATCGAAATTGATGCAGTCGATTTATTTTTATTGTATCCACAAAATTTTATACGCCCTATTAATCCGGTATTGTGGTCTCACGCTGTATTTGGCAAAAGCTCTTGATATGATTAATGAAGTTATGGGACAAACGACTAGTCTTTGAGAATATCAGCAGCCTGTGTTCTCCCAGGCTTTTATTGTCCTTTTCAAATTCGTTGTCCTCAGCAATCCGCTTGAACGTGGTTCAAAAAGGTTGAAGTGGATACCAGGTGAATGAGCCTCAATTGGACTTCGTTTCACGATATATGGATGCTTTGAACTTCTACCCCGCTACTTGAGCTATTTCGTCATTGCGTCACTGAGCTTTCCAGGTCACAACTTGTTAACATATTTCACGTACTGGTGTGTTTAGTTGAGCGTTTCCAGAGAGGATACTTAAATTCGCTAGATTCTCGAAATCGAAAGTAATATTTACATTATGTCAAATACAAAGGTATAGTTCATCGATTTTAGTCGCAAGTCACGGCTTTTAAGTCTACTACATCACAGTTGTTTCGCGTATTTTGGTGCTATTCTGTTCTGCGATTCTGAGATCTTGCTTCATCATCTATCTGTGATGGGCCTTCAAAAGTTGTAACTTTAGCAAACTTCGAGAATTTCACGTTGTATGATAGTTACAACGTTTTTCATTTATCGTGTTTTCCTTCTCTCAATACCCTAACTTAATACCGCATTTTTAACCTTTTTAATTTAGTGATACAGGTAAAGAACAACGAACATTCACTATTGCTGAAACATTTGCAATCGTTGTTTTCTTTCAATTTTCACTATATAAGACAGAGAGTGAGTTGGCAAGTTGGCTACATGTGTGCGTGGCCGGCTGTTTATCAAATGAATCATTACTCTGTCCAATCTAATCCATTCAGATGTACTCCACCGCATCAATCCTATTTTTGTGTATTTTATGTTCTGAGCAAAACCAAGCTCCATGTGTTCAGTGTTGTGACTTGACTTTTATGCGACTAAAAAAGTACTTTATGAAAGGAAACTTAACGACGAGATCTTCTTCATCGTCTAGCTTTATCTGTAAATTTTATTCTTATCTTCTATTCTTCTATTATTCTTCTATTCTTATCTTCATTCAGTGTGGTAATGTAGATAGTGCTACTATCGATGGTATTCAGTGATTTTCATCCCGCTCAAAGAGAACTGAAACCGTACTCGGATTTCCCGTCAAGTGATCATTATTCTCTGAAGGAGTTTTCTTTTTCCGTTTGTACGTTTACTGTCTGCTTACAGGTGTTTTGATATCATTTTCGATTTACGTAATGTCATCCTTGATATTTTACCACATTTGTGAGCTTTGCAGTCAGGGACCACGAATTACCACATGTATTCCTCTTGGGTTTTCCCTTAGGTGTGGTTGCCATATATTTAAATGCAAAACAATATATTTGATCTGCGTGATGGTTCAAACGTAAACCCTTTTTTCGTGACCCACTACGGATAAATGTCGCATGTGTTGTAAAAAATGCACCAATGGACAAACATGAGCACTGAATATAAAAAAGCATTACACCTGTTATAAAATCTAGCAATATTAGGTCGAACAGGTTGGAGAACTCAATATCAGAGAAAAAATATCCCAGTGCGACTTGTTTGTCGAATCATTTCGCCTAATTTGATGATAAAACGTGCGAAAAAATGCGCTCTTACTCACACGTTGATATGAATCACGGGCGATGCTGCATTCAAAAAGGAAGTCTACGAATTTCATTGAAAAGATAAGAGATAAAAGGGAATATTCGTGTTTTTAGTGCATATTTTTAAATCTTGAACCGCTTTTCCTTATTGTTTCTCGTTCGAGTTACAACTCACAAAAATGCTACAGAAAAAACGCAAATCGCCTCTGGTGAGTTGTTCTGTAGTGACGTACATGGACGAGCTCCAAATGACTCGACCTTGGCAGATAAGAAAACAACGGATGTTTCCGTGGAGGGCCGTTTTGAACGAATTATGCAAATAACTAAACATGTATGCAAACTCAATCCTGACTGAGGCGTTGGTCATCAAAAATAAACAAGACACGGAGCTATCCAGGACCAAGGCATACAATTCCAAAAGTGACGGAATAATGTGGTGGCTTATTTGACTGATTCAAACCGATAGCCATTCGTGCCTCCACACTCGGAGGACAACATTCACAAACGCAGTTCAGCAATGGGTTTTAAAACAGAATCTGAGCGCAATATCAATCTAACTATGTTATCTGGGAGTTGCTAACACGTCTTCTGGGCTTGCTTTTCGACATGCCGTATTACCCATTTGACAGAACAATCTTACATAGTGGCGCAGTTCCTAATTCGCTGTCACAGGCGTGCTTTGTACCTTTGTGGTCCGAGGTTCAAGCCCCTCCACTTCCACCCAACTTTGGTAGTAGGCAGCATTGCTGTCGTTCGGTCCAATACCACACCTAACCTGTCGGGGCCATATGGGATTTGCCACTCCAAGTCCCGGGACTTAGGTTAAGGGTTTCCATCGCTGGACAGCAGGTCCTCGTGACTATAAAGCTTTTCACGTCTCCTGTTCAACACCCGAATATGTGTAATAAAAAATAAACCTAATAATAAAATAGCAGCATTTACCTTTGTATTATCAACTGAATGTGACTTTCACTAAAAAAACTCAGTGGAGGTTCTTCAGAACATGACAACTGACTGTGCCCTGCGTTTTTTTCTAGCCTAATAAAACTATCTTTCTTTCAAAACTGATAAATAGTAGCGCAATGTAGGTTACAGCTATTAACAAACAGCAAAACCATAATACCATTTTTTCCACCCGACTATTACCAATGTAAACCACTTCCGTCCGGGCTAGAAATCTCTCTTTGAACAACATATTACTGTTAAACGTTTAGTGCTATCTAATTTTCACGCTTAAAAAAGATAATGTTTTATAAAGAATTTTTTGACCTTTACCAGATGTGATTTGTTATTCACTGTCTAGATTTCAATAGGATATCTGCCCCAATGCCCAGTACCCGTAAATTTTAATCTGACACGGAAATGCCAGGTGAAAATGTTCTTACTGCCATAGGTTACGAACCTACTGAACCCATAAGAGACTAGGTGAATGCTAAAAACTCTATTGTTTTTTGGTGGGATGTGAAAACAACGGTGTTGAAAATAAATAACACAGTTATGAGTTAGAAGATTCAAAAACGAAATAGTTTCTCCTTGTATCATATCATACTCACTGTTTGTGCAGGATAATTTATCATCAATTATTGCCATTTATTTCAAAGTAGAGCATGGATGGCAAATACCTCTTTTTATCACGTCGTGTTTGATTGAGCCCATTTGACTGTTCAAAAGATACGGGACACTGGTGCGGGTGGTGGTGGATGTGGGCCCCACTTCTTATGGCTTCTTTAATTATCCATCAGTAAATTGCACATTTTGTGCAGTTTTCGTTCGTTACAAATAAATCGTTTGCAAATGGGTTCCCGCCATCGGCTGTGAGAATGACACTAAAGAAGCTCTATCAATAAGATTAGATAGTTTATTTGAATAAACGGACGAATACCATAGCGTAAACCTTCATTTATGTGTGTTGAAAAAAGTAAACTCATTTCAATTTATTTCACCGAAGCGGATGCTTTCAGTTATCGACCATTTTTGAAAACGTATTCCTGAGTGGAATGTCGCAGTTACTGTCAGTCAGTGTCTCATTTGTATAGTTAGGAATAAACGTCCATTTCGTGTAATCGGAGTAAGTACTTAACGGTAGCCCGTCTATTCTCATCATTTTGCACGTTTAAAGTAGTGCAAACACCCTATGGAGTCAACTATAGTGCTTTTGATCCCTCTAAGGATTTTCAGGATTTTCAGCCAAAACGGATTGAACTTCACTCATTATATGCCAAATACGGTATCGCGGGACGAGTTATTTCCTCTCAAAATGGACAGACACCGTTCATTTGTAAATGAGGGAGCATACTGGGACCATTTTTTCAATATTGGCACCTCATCAACTGATAGCATTACATCACTGCTCTGTTCAAACTACAGAGAAAATTGGAAGTCATTTATTCATACCCATGGTTTGTGTGCCGATATTAGTAAACATCTAACAGCAGATCACTTGCGGGCTAAGCATCGGACCTACGGATATTTGGACACCCTTACATTCTAAACTCGGTTTTGGGACCTTTAAGGATGAGTCGGTAATTGCAGTCATTTATCTCCAAATGTGCGTCCATCAGTCAAAAGCAGTGTGGTATATAATCTATCGGTCCGAAGTTATTGTGCATGTTTAATTAACGAATTACTCTGTTATTTTTCTTCAAAGGTAAATACAAATTCCATTTGTGCCGTAATTATATACTGACTGATTAGAGGGTCATGCCACTTGTTCCGAGATGAGCACTCACTCGATAGGCAGAAGATAGTCAGTAAAAATTAAGGGAGCATAAGAATACTAACCAACGGCAAATACTTTATGACTCTCATTGGGCGAAAAATCAAATTTACGTTAGATGTATTTGTTGGTGTATGCACACCAGGTTCATCAAAATTTATAACAAATGTGTGACGGCTAAACTCAAAGGTTTGATTATTGGTTCGTACGTGGATTAGTATAAATTGATACATAGCTTTTGGGAATGCCGAGTAAAACAGATGCTGATGAAAGTTCTGCAAAATCACGATATCTATCAATATTTTTATTTAACAAAAGCACGTCAGATTATACGAGGAGCTGTAACTATTGAAATATTCAGAGAGAAAGGCATATCAAACTTTAAACTTAACATGAAGTGCAATCAGAACCACCCCGCAAAGTTGAAATAAAATTTGCACTGCTAATCATTTAGTGATAATCACATTCTTCGTAAAGCAAATTGAATTTTTCCACTGTTCATTTTGGTGTTACAATAAAAGTTATACTGGAATCACCGTTATTTGTTCAAACATAACGTTTATCATAATTAAATATAGAAATGTATAGAAATATTTCCTCTTTCTGGGGTATACAACAAAAGCGACAACTCACTGGCCAATGACACTGAGGTGAAACCAGAAATGTACAAATAGCGTCGTCATTCCTTGCCCAAAGCGGAACATATTTCAGAATGGATAGCAAAATGTACGTGAAGTGAGAAGTACAAATGTACTAAAAGCAGATGGAAATGAACTGATTTTCCGAACGGGTTGGGGTTCCATTCCGGTGATCACCGATGTTACCCGCTTTGTACTGTCTCAACATATTGCTTTCCAAGTGAACAGTGTTCACACTAATCAATATTTCGATGATCAGATAAGAAAAAAATGGCATCTAGAACAAATACAATTCTCGTGTAACATTGTATTCCATTTGTGCGGGATAAAAATTTGATATGCGGAATGTGGTACAAAGCTGAATTTGTCCCGAGAAAGTGCGTTACTATCTATTTTGTCTGTGAATATTTTTTTATCATTATTTTCTAGATTCCAAATCCAGGGCAACTGGGAAATTTAGAAACAGTCAATCTATTGCAAAACTGTAAAGTGAATTTCTAGTATTAACAGATGTATCTAACTAGATATCTGATCCCAGAGAGATAAATAATGGAAACCACTTTCAAACCAACACATCAGTCATGGACAATCTTCAACTCCATTCAGTCCTGGCAAACTTTTCACATGCGGCCGCCTCTAACGAATGCACCCAGCCTGAGACAGCTTTTCGTGCATTGTATTGAATAATCAGATAGTTGTTTATGCGGTGATATGTGGTGTACAGCATTTTGTTCTGTCAAGAAGCACCATCAATACACCCGTGATAGTTAACCAAAAAGGTGAGTTTACATTCCATATGAGACGGTTCTAGTTGACATGAGTTACTGGTATAGATGAATGCAATTTGACCCAAAGGCGTCGCCGATTGAGCAGCAGTTGAGAAATATCGAAACCGTTTTGTATGCTAAGGAGAATAAAGGAAAGTGCTCTAAGTTTTATTTTATTTGCCAACTACAATGTGTTAAATTATACTGATATTTTCAGATCTAAAATCCTATCAATAGAAATATCATTCTGTTGTATTGTACAGCAGATGGTATAAAACACGATGGTCAGTTCAGCATTGCTTAAGTATGCACTGACCAAACAATTTGGGTTTATTTTGTCGGAAGAAATAAACGCAAATGCTTCAAGATGGATTCACATTTTGTATTCATTCCTCTCGTGATTGGTAACTACATCAAAAGCTAAATGTTTGATACAATCGTCAGTTTCGGTTTAGCTAGCCTCATGCAGTCTAATAAATGAATGGTAACCACAGAAAATTGATGTTCCAAGAAGAAACGAAAGAAGAAGGAATCGAGTAAACTTCGTCTCTGGTGATGGAATTTGTTTACGACCGCTGCCAAGCATTTATGCGTATTGGGGATTAGTCTGTAGAGGTGTTATTAATAAAGTGCACTTGTCAGGTTTCCGTTTCCTTTTAGGGCTGAATGGTCATCCTCAGAAGAGGAGTTTTGCTATGGGTTACCCACTCGGTCCATTGTCACCCGACGTTCTATCAAATCTGGAAGTCAGAAACATGAGACAATAAACTTTATATAAGTAAATTAAATGTAAGCGTGCAGTGATTCATTCATGCCTATTAAGAGAACAACTAAATTTGAAGTCGTTTTGGAGATTTACTGTGATGACATCTTAGCATTTGCTATAAAAATGTCAGATCCATCTGGAGAAAACCTGGAAGGTCTGTACAGGCAAACAGAACTTCTGTTTTTTAACATAGGATCGACTCATTCAATAATGTGGAACAAGAAGACACGTTTGTCCACAATCACTGTGGGAAATTTGGAACACGGAATGTTTCCTAGAACATCATAATACACAGATTGTTCGGAGTGGGGTTGCTCGCAAAATAGCTGGTTGTCAGATGCATACCTTACGAAGTTAATAAAAGCCATGTGAGTTCGACGAATATTTCAGTCAATCCCAAACAAATTCTGTCGTCGTGGAAAATAACCCTAAAATCAATCCTTTTAGAAAAGTGGTTTATTCTGATTAACGATGTGCATTCCATCCGATTGTAGACAGCGGCCATACAGTAGGTCATCAGCAAAGGTCACCAACTTATCAAATAATCTAAAGTCTCACTAACACCGCCAGACTTCACTCATTCTCTGTGTTGTCAACTGCCATTTGATCGATACTGTGGAATAATTGTGCAAAGAAGCAACTAGTTCAAGCGTTTAAAATACCCTGAATCTACATGAGAAACTTGATGACAAATTATGGGCTCATTATTGTTCTAAGGAGTAGTGATATAATAAAGAAAAGTGAACTGGAACACAGCCATTGTGTAGCTATGGTCACATTTCTTCGCTCTCGATCGTTGTCAGCTATTTTAATGCAGTCAAGTGTTGATACAAGTGTTTAGAGCTAATCCAGAAGGAAAAGAATATACCAGGGAGAAGGATGATTTGAGATTCAACTGAACAGGATCTGACGATGTTCTCTGGAATCTCACTTCCACCATTCCAATGGGTTTTGAGCTTTCATCAATGGGGCATATAATTTTGCGGCTTACGACTGATCTTATTGCGAAGGTTTTTGAGGTGGCACACAAACTATTTTATTCTAACCGATAGGCTTCATTTGTGAAAAAAATAACGATGAAAATAATCTTAATGTTTAATGTGCACAGCTCAGTTTCATACATCTTTATGAGTTGATAATTACGTGTCAACAACTATAATCTAGGTAAAAGGAGTTACTTTATGACGATAAAAGGTATTACCAGAATTTTTTTACCTATTAACGTTTTATATTTGTTCACATTATTTTCTCAAAATAATTCAAAGAAATTTACGCAAACCGTTTACCAACAACGTTCCACTCCCTCATATTTGAAGCAACAATAGCTGACAACAAATACGACGTGATAGAAGGACAGTAAACGGTTTCTCCACCACTTGGGACGTCGAGGTTGTCAGCGGAATAATGTGAATTCAACCATGGCAATTGTTTTACTGTATCAGAAGTTAAACTGAATTTCGTCTGTTTGCACGAAATGTCAGACTATAATCACCCAATGAAATATGCGTTGAGCTTACAACTCTATCTTATATCGTGTACTATTCGTTGACTCTGATTTAAACGATATAGTTGCCAATGACTTCACTTGTTTCGTAGTTGGCAGCTTTTTGTCGCCCTGATCGACGAGGCGGTGGGGGGTGTTTATCAAGGGCCTTTCAGCCTGTCACAATCCCATGTCTTTCAACCAGCTGACAGACTCTTTTGGGTAGTATTTAACATGCTGCAGACTGCCTGATACCATGGATTGTGGAAAAGGATTTCTATTGAACACTTAAGACATGGAATTGGTGAGCCTGATAATATACGTTATTGTTGTTTTATTGTATTTTGTGAATATTGTGCATTGTTTCTGAACATCTTTGTAGAAATACTAAATAATATCTCCCATAAATTCACAATTCCGGTAGGAAAACAACTTGATTGCAGTAGGATTATCCAAAATTACATTAACAGAAAAATACTGACTCAAATGCTTTTTCGATCCCTTATGAGATTATAAAGGTCTTCTTCATTTATTGTGATCCGGTACTTTTAGATTGTACTGTTGTTTATCATGCCATACATAAAATAGTTCATGAAAACAAGTTTCCAATTAATGCTTTGGATTCCGCAGAGTGCTACTAACACTGATCATGCAGCCTCCGCGGAGTTGTTTCTGATTTGATGCATTTCCGATCACGAATGCTGAACAACGAGCTTTAGAATAAATCCTTTCATAAAGATAAAAATTAGGCTTTGAAGATTTTCACTATTAAATCAAGAAGGCTGTTATTGTTTGTTGCATCGTCTGTCTATCACCTTCCAGACCGACAAAACAACATAAAGATTGACTTACGGAGGTCTGCTTCAGTGATTTACTCATTGTAACTCTAGATGACAGGCTGTCATTCGCTAACAATTCACGGTCTAATGACTTCTGTTCGGATAAACCTCGCAGTGAACACATTTCTTTGTGTTAGCCAACCTTTTTATGCACGACAATGAGCTAGAATATGAAATAAGGCGACCATTCTGGTTTTGATAACCAGTCTGTGTTTAGCGGTGCTTAAATTGAGAAACGTGATTGATACGTGATCACAAATCATAATTTTCGGCTGGTTAAGACGGTTTGTAGGTTTGGTTCTATTCATTCGGGTTCATTATGTAAGTTATATGATTATATCAAATGAACGAAGCTGGAATTCACTGATAATTCAAAACCCAATCTGTTATTTACAAACACACAATAAACAGGATGTTTGTTGTACTACGTTTTAGCTGTTTTCCTCATTTATTGCAAAATGTTCCGTGCATGCATTCAGAAAAGTGAATAGGGGATTTGAATAGCAGTCCAAACATTCCGCTTATTATTTAAATATGATTCGATGGAAACAATATTTTCTCATTGGAAATGTGACCTAGGTGCTTCCCAATCTCTATGTAGAAACATTTCTCCATATCTATGCACAGACACCAGTAAAATGTATGCTAGTTTTGAGAACAAAAATAGCAAACAAGCTCGTATTCGGTGGCACCTCAACTGGCTATACAGCACAATTTATAACAGATTAAAACAGGTGGGGAGAGGAAATAAATATCTGCGACGGAAATCAGAGTTTAAAGACAGATGATGGATTTGTGATAATTGATGTTCGTGTGTGTGTATATGTGTGTGTGTGCGTGGAAAGTGAGAGTGATTGTGAATAGGTGGGTAAATGAATGAGTGCTTGATCATAAACGGAGGTTATGTCACCAGATTGTTAGTAAATAGACATGGTAAGACCAATGTTCCTACAAACTCTTTCTGGGTGCATAAGGTGGATGGGTTGTGGAGCCTAATGACAAGCGCCTCGGCATTTGACAAAAATTGGAACTTGATCTCTTCAGATAACTTACCCTTGACCGTGTAGAGAGGACGGAAGGCCTCAAGCACCTTGATTGTGTGATTAAACTCAGTCAAACTGTTCGTAATTGCCGTCGCCCCGGTCCTTGTCAATCTCTAGTTCAATGAAACGGGATGATGTTCTTTGATGAGATCAGATAGACGACTCACTGTTCGACCAACATAACTTGCTCCACAGGAACAGGTAAATTGATCAACACAAAATGAGGTCTCATCCGGGAGTAATTCGTCTTTAGTCTGCATAAAGAGGACCGGTTTAGACGTGAAGATAATGCAGGGTTGAGCCGCAAAGTAGGTGGCTTAATGGAAGATTGAATTCGTCTACTTAATACTTTCGCGATCGTTCCTCCCCTGAATGGGATGGAGAGATAGACACGCTTCTTATTTGCAGTGTCACGTAATGTCTTGGTGGGATATGATGTCATGCTTTTATGAATGAAAGACTAAGCATATCCATTCTCTAGAAAAACATTTCGTATTCTTCCCAGTTCAAACTCGACAGAGTCCGAAGAACAAAGTTTCTTAACTCTAATGGTTAAGCAGTGAATGAAAATGTTTCTTCTGTTGCAATAGGACGAAACTGTGGTAGTGTGTGTATTGTCCCGTCTATGTTTTCCTATGATGGACGCTTCTACGAATGGAGCCATCTGATCGTCAAAACAATAACACCTAGAAATGCGACACTATTTGTGGATTACTTTTCCAGTGTGAACTCCACTTTCAGATGAGCCATATTGAATTTCTCCAACAGAATATCAACATCCTTGTCCGCATCGTACACGCATATGATGTCATATCGTTTGTAGAAGGGTGGGGAATTCTTTAATGGGTTTTGAAAGTACTCCGTTTTATAATTTGACCATGAAAGTGTCTGCTAATGGTGGTCCTAATAGCGAACAAATGGCTATTCCGTCTTTCTGCCAATAAATCGCACCAATAAACTGAAATCGTATATTAGGTGCAAAGATAAAGAAGCCTTTCGAGATCAGCTACGGGTGGTTCGACAAAAGTACCCGAATTTTCTATATAATCAGCAATTAATTCAGTGGTCTCTTAGAGTGGCACATTGGTAAATAATGAGGTAACATCCAGCGAGAACACCTATTTATTGGTTAAGTTGATTGGTGCAATGTGATTAATAAGATGAAAAGAGTCCCGTAGACTGAACTTGGCGATGTCTCTTCTGACTGGTTCAAGGAGATCAGCTAATCACTTTACCAGAGCGTGCTAAGGCGAATTACTCATATCCAAAAAGGGACGCAACGGTACCCCATCCTTGTGGATCTTAGGTAGTCCGTATAGCCTGGGTGTTGTGTTCCCGACAGGTCTAATTCATTCATAAGTGTACGAATTGCTTGTGCCATCTTGTTATAATTGTCTGATCACCTTGGATATTCTCCTTCCTATACCAGGAATTTTATCTTTCTCCCCGAAGTTAGGTGTGAACTAAGTACTGCCGTAGTTCGCTCTTCTTGGTGATATAGTCTGCTCGATTTAGTATAACGATTCCCGAAACTTTACCCCCTCTTTTGAATAAAAGGTCGTTCTTACTTTTCAGGTGTTTAGGCCTATCAAAATGCTCGGATTTTAGAATTCCTTTCATCGTTTCTTTTGATGTTAATTATTGAAAGCATGTCTGAACCAAGTTGGATTTAAGCCTCTCAGCCTCGAGGTGAGATGGTGTTAGCTCTACCAGTTGTCCGCATGGGTTTTCAAACTGAGGTTTCGAACTATAGTCGGCGATTTATACGAGTTGGAGAGCAAAATTTCGGTCCTAACGACAACATTTCTAGCGGTGACTTATCCAAATCCATACACGAGAAATTATGTGCCGTTCCGGATTGCATTGTTCTGAGGCTGATATTTGCCTGCGTAACTTGGTCTCTTTCTTAGCTGAGTTTTGAGACTAGACGGTTTTAACGTGAGGGAAAATTACTTCATTTAGTCATCTGTCGGATGATGCATTGCTTTGAAGAAGATCAACAACTGCTTTTGCAGGGATTACAACGAGCAATGCAAGAATCACGTTCGTTAGGCGTATGTAGCTTGATTGATCATCTGATAATTTTAATATGATTCAGAAGAAGGATAGTTCAATAGTCTTTCGGAAATATACATCGAGAAATTGCACAGTAGTGTTTGCCACGGCCAACAGTATACGGAACTTCAGATATTTATTCAGTTCTTTAAGTAAACATTGGTCCTTGGCCAGTTTCAGATGTGAATTATCCCATTTTTAGTAGTCATAAGAACACAAAATGGAAAACAAGCTCGTATGCTATTTTGTTGGGGAAAAATGTAGATTTGCGACAAAACGCTTGTTCGCAATCACACAGAGACGTTCAGTGAAAAACCTTTAATCCACTTCCTTTGAAAGCCATTTTCCATTGAAGTGATCAACTCGGTTCTAATTCTCAGCACTTTATGCGGGAGTAACTGAAAACAGTACACTGAACCAAATACTGGTATGGCTCCGAAATTCCCCAAATTCCAAATTCAGAAGAGTTGTTTGTTTCAGATGTGAGATCATTGTTCGCAGCATATCTAATGAAAACGAAATACGGCGTTCACCTTAAGGATGTATACTTATCAGTGTACACCATGATCCATTCCAAACTATTCAGGTATGGTGGATTACCACCTGTACACATTCACAACTCAACCTGGCCCGGTGGTAACGTCACCAAATTGTCAATGCGGAGGACGAGTGTTGGAATCCCAACACCTCCATCTGACTTTTCCGATTCTGTGTTGTATGGCAGCCCTTTGATTAGTCACGTCCTCCTTCCTGAAAATTTTATCATTGTGTATTCAATAAAAGTAAGTAAAAATAAAAAAAGGATGACGGCTTCATCAAACAGATATTTGCATACCTTTCTTTCGTTCCACATGCCCATGCTGTAGTGCGTGCGTTCAAATATGAAGCGAAAGCGTTTTGGAATTTTGCGCTACACAATATATCTGACTTAATTACACAAACAATGTTGGCCGTGTGATGGACTTCTGGATACAACAAGGCTGATTTAGAGAGCTTTATGATACATTTCCAAACATAACTTGCTCATGGTGTTCGGGATTTTAATCAAGTCGCTCAACCAGGTTGAATGTTTTTTTCATATGAGTTATCGTTGAAATCATCACGCCCGGAACACGAACTTATGCGTATACGCTTCCAACTGTATTTCTTAATCATTAGCTGAATTCTAAGCAAACTCAGATCAGTATTTTGTCCACAGCTCATGAATCTTGAAACCTATATTTTCCAAACCAGCGCTAATCCTAGTTCGAAAATACATCCTAGAAAATGTTCATTTCACAAAACTTAACCTTCTGTTTTGATTCGCCTTATCTACTTTCTTTCAATTGGTCAAGCATTTGTGACCGTTATATCACAAACAAAGAAATATGATCAACCCATTTTTTGTTGTTAACCATTCTAGAAGGCTTAGCGTTTTCCATGGGCTCTGTAATAGCTAGGATTAAGTGCTTTTTCCTGGATTGAGGCTACCCCGAATTCCATTATCCAGTGAAAGGTAGATTGGACACTTGATATGTAAATGTGAGGCATTGATCGATACGTCTGAGGCCACCACTCACGCTGCAAAACCAACCTAGATTGAGTGAACGAAAAAAGACCACCCAACTAAAGCGTGTGCACTACAGATGAAGATAATTGCATACAGTGTATTTGGGAAATCAAATAGTGCAGTGATCTTGAGAAGACTGGCTATGAAACGTCTCAGAATAGGAAGTATTTATTTGGAAAAAAATGGAATTCAATGGAATCCGGAAACTCAACTATAAAATGATGCGGTTTGATAAAAAATGAATAAAATCTATTTATGAGAAACGTAACTCAAAACTACAAACGATTTGCTACTTGAAGCCTATAATGCGTGAGGTTAATTTATAAAACCAGTGTCGCATTTGTGATAACAATCTTATGAGTGTGAAACCGATTTCGATCAGAAAAGAAGTACACAATTATTGTACGACAAAATGGCATTTTTCTTTAATACATTACTGCTTTTCTCTCCTGGACATAAGCGTGAAGCTGGTTGTTTCCTTATGATACAGTCGTGGTAAATTAACAGGCATGGAGCACTACCCCCGATTGCCACAGTTGTAGTGAATTCATATGTATATGTGTATATGTAGATATATTTATATATATTAATTATTGACATCCTTTCAAAATTTTTCCTGTGACCTTTTAAATTGTTCTCATTCTTAGAGCATTTTGTTTTCACAAGATTCAGTTGCACAGAATTTAACTTCAAAGGCTGTGCCATTGAAATAAGCAAGCCCAGTCCGGGGAATAAACTAAACTTTAAGTACACTTACACGTATATTCTGTTACCTCTTGCAAGATGCAGTTTTCAAAATGTTCAAAAATGCGAGACAGTTTCACATGTTTGTCAGTTTATAAACACCCATGTAAACACACGTGTATAATAAGCAAAATATCTATAAAGTACAGTGGCATATTTTTCTAGGTTCCCCACGACGCAGCTTAACAGTACTGCTTAAAAGCTATCTGACGCTGCTGAACTTTTTTATTGATATTATGCTGTTTTCTTGTTCCCTGGGAGGGCTTTCGGCTGTTCGGAGTATATCTTTTGAGACATACCATGTTTGTGGGTGTGATACGTTGTGGGTTGAAAAGTTCCGTTTTCTTTATAGAACCACATCGTTGATTGCCAGAGTTTTAGAGACGAAAACAACAACGTCGATTCTACCTAGTCGTTTGAGATCGCACGTATCTCAAAGTCATTTTCAGTCTTCGATAGTTTAGTTGTTCTCAATCCCAATAAAGTATGTATCACTGTTTGTTTACATGTATTCAGTAACAGGGGTTCTCAGTAAAAGCTAATGCTTGTGCCATTTCAATACGGTATTCCTCCTATTTGACTAAAAGATTTGTTTCCGCTACGTTGAGTCAACTGTTATTCGTGTGTTCCAGTGGCCCTTTCATTGCACAGTATCCGATTTGATCAACGTTATTGGACATTCTTCTCATCATCAAGTAATTTTCCACAGAAACGTTTCGTCAAAAACAACTGCAATTTCCATTCTCATGGAACTGATCTTGAATCTCATGGATAATAGAGCGAATAATGCTATCGGGTTCGGTCGTAATAAAAAACAATGCTAAGTTGATGAATTTTACTCCCGCTCCTTACAGCATCAGATCTCGCAAAATGTTGCAGCTATATAACTTTGTGCAAAGCTCAGCGAGCAAGAAAACTATCTGATTATTATACAAATCGATGTTCAGTTTTTTCTTTATTATTTAAACCAGTGTATCATTGAATCATTTAGTTCCCGAGATAAACGTGAAGAGAAAGCACAACAAATCTAGGTTGCCCGATTCATGCCAAGGCGGATTTCGCTGCCCAAGGACACGGAACACCAATAGCCTGCGTCTTCTATTGCCCAACGTTTGATGACGACAACTCATGGTCCGGACCGGACAAGCCGATTTAAGATCATTTATGCAAGCACCAACCCCCGCTTCTTAGGTTTGTAGAGTCTGTTGAGAACAGTAAATGGCTTGTGTGTGTGCATAAACTGTCACACACTATCACTTCCTTATCGGTGGTAAAAGCGTGGTGATTCGTTCCAGTCGCTTTCGTGTATTACTTGATCTATCGTTCAATGACCTAAACTGTTTTTTCTGCCTTAGTTTACCAGATGAGATGCAGCAAAATGTATCTTGGCATTAACCGTGACACCATCTGTGCTCTGTTCTCCCTTCACTATATCATTGTTCAGCACTACCCTTCTTCGTCATATATTATTTATGCTTCCCCATACCAGTTAATGAAAACCAGAAAAAACCTGTTATTTTTATTGCACGTTGTGTATTTCATTATCTTATCCTAAATCATGCGGCCATTGTTTTCGTTTCATCTCGACAGGATATTTGCCGTAGGTGCAGTGTAACCACTTTTTGGAACTTGAGCAGAAGAGATATCAAAAGAGTAAGTTTTCCTATATATCCTGCTTGATATCTGATGTGCTTTGTATCCATGGTGTTAACATTAACATTCCTTGATGTCCAATCCGTTTTATGTCGCGCTTTAATTTCGGGCGCAATTTT
Organism: Echinostoma caproni; assembly: GCA_900618425.1. Lineage (NCBI taxonomy): Eukaryota > Metazoa > Platyhelminthes > Trematoda > Plagiorchiida > Echinostomatidae > Echinostoma > Echinostoma caproni. Next base: position 123,118 of record UZAN01039485.1, read on the forward strand.
AGATGGTTATACGTTATTTATTTGCTAGTCCAGAGTGCACACTCCGGCAGCCGGACACCCCTTTTATAGTGCTCCATGAAACATATTTTCGGCTTCTCATTCACAACGTTTGGGTTGCAAGATATCTAGGTGATAAAGAGCCTTGACTGACCTAGGTAACATCACCATAAATATGGAACGTTTTTTACAAATATGAAAGAATGTCAATGCCCGAATGATTGCCGCGGAATCCATAGCGCATGGTTTGCATCGTAGTCTTTGATAAATTGTTATTAGAGTTTAAACCGGAACTGTTTCACTGAAATTTGTTACAGTATTCGGCAAACGTTGATAGCATGTGACATAAATTTGGTTGCATTTATGTTCAACCCTCGGACAAAATTGCGATACTGAATTGAATATCGTGGTCTCACAATAGCGTACTCAATAATGAATGGTCTCTCTACTGAAAAAAGCTCCGAACATGGTAGAATCTTAAAAATAGATATGTTTCATGTACGCTTTTACATAAAAATGTTTAGCTTATTCACGCGAAACAATGTCCGCATCCATTGAAAAATATGTAAGTGCCCTGCCGACAAATGAGCGCTGATGTTAAACAAAAAGTAACAAAGTTTCAAAAATTACCTTACGGGAGAAGGGTATTGCTCAAAATTTATTTTTAGTTTTAGGGATATCTGTCTCAAATTATCCTGTGTGAAAATTCCCTAAGGCTGATAACTGAAATTGTGACAGATATCATAGAATCACACTACAATCTTTTGTCAACGTAGGTGAAAGTTAGAAAAGTATTTTAATGAAAGTTGACGGACATTCTCCATACGTTCTGAATACACTAGACAAACATTTGTGTCATTGATTATTATTTCATTGTTAAACCTCAACCTTTCAGGTCGTTATTCAAACATGAGTAAATAAAAATGATAAACTCGGATTTTAGGTTGGTCCAACCTCGGTCGTTCAGTTAGTAAAAGCCGTGCTGACATTGGTCAAGGTCATTGGTCTGTGCCGCACGTAGATGTGCTTTGAGAGCCAAATCTTATGAACTTGTGACTTAATAGACCTTTGACTCTGGAAGTCCCTACGCTTGTACTAATAGCTCTTGTTTGCGGACCTATTTTGTGCTCAACTCTCATAGCCAGCAGACAGTACTATTTGGCAATAATTGAACAGAAAATATGTGGTGCATCAACCTTTACAGCTGTCTAGTAATGAATCATAGACAGACTTCGATACAACAATTCAATATTCTGAGTTAGGTGGACTGGCTTACATAATAATTTGGATCCAGAAATATTCACGTTCCGAGAGAAATAAAACGGATATTTCGTTCAGTTAACCGATTTCTTTGGGTGGAGGGAGGTCATTCGTTAACCAAAATATCAACGCAATATCAGAGCAGCAGATTCTTTATGAAATGAGCCTGCATGTGAGAGAGCTTTAACTCTTCTAGTCACTTCGGCTATTTCATCGTTTACCGCCGGCACATGTAGGTTCAAGTTTATAAAATCTCCATCTATTTTGTCCGTTTAAGTACACATTGTATTTGTTGTTCTAGTTAGTGATTACCTTCAAAGTAAAGTGTAATTTGACTGCTATTTATGTTGAGTAAACGAAGAGGAAGCTACAATAAGATAGTTAGGAATCACAGTAAGGTGTAGATCGATTGTAATGAAGTTGTTTCTTTTGAGACATTTGGTTGACATGGAAACCGTATTTACGGCGCTGTAAAGCATTCCGCTAAATGGAATGGGAGCTGACGGACGCCAATGTCCGTCAAAGGAATCGGCACATTACTTTAGAGGTTTAGCTTTGCCGATGAAATAATTTAGTTAGTTGCTTCCATGTTCAGTGGGTTGAACGAATCAAAAGACTCAGTGTGTCCATCCTCTTTGAGTACGTTGGATATAATTAATATATTTGCTATGGTTTGGCAATGCTGTTTGTCGGTCTGCATTATATGCTACTCATGGGTCATCATCCTATTCTAAGTTGAGTGAACATCTTTAGAGTACTACCATTAAATTTACACGCTGTTAATGTATTTAGCGTAATTTTCTAAAAAGGAAAACTGTAATAATGGTTTTGTCTCTATGCTGGTAGTATCATTCGCCCTGTTGAAATCATACTGTTAGATCTGATGATTTGGCTCAAAGTTACTTTGAACTAAACGTATTGGTAAATTGTGAAAAACCAAACCTAACTCAATTCAAATTCAACCCGCATCACTGTGCAAAGAGTAGTCTTTGATTACCATTTTCTGAATGAAACCAGATTTTGATAAGATACGTGAAAGCCGCATTTCCAAAATTAAAATGAAGAGGGAACTCAGTTGTATGCCAAACGCTGATAATAATAAAAATGCATAATAGTGAGTCCAGATTTCATATTCTCATTAACATTTCAGTCAACTCACGCAACATTGCTTCAAAACAATCACACCTAACTTATTGTACTCGTAAAAGTCAGCAGAAAAAAACTTGGTGACGTTTTCACTGGAGTAATAGATATATTTGTATATATAGCCAAGATTAAACACTGTTATTTCCATTTTTCCCCTAAAATCATCTATTTTCTCAGATAAAATTAGGATTATTGGTTTTTGCCAACCACCGCAAACAAAAACCTCCTTGAATTTCCGCGCATTCCAAAGCGAATCCTTTACATAGAAGAGAACAGTAACCATCCAATGGCATGAAGACTACCGAGTTGATACCAGTTATCGACAAGTAGGGAATGAATAATCACACAGCTGTATTTTAATAACACCCCATCTATTGTCATCTTTGGCGAACGTATGAAAAACAGCCGCAAACTGCTCATCAGTTTTGATTGGAAACGCATTATCCTTCAAATTAAAATAACCGAAACATTCGTTTTCCTAATTCAAAAAGACACTTCCCTCGACAAAAAGTAAAAATTTGATTCTCATTACAAGTCTTCAAAATTCAGAATTTGATAAAGAAATAATGTGCAAGCTTAGAATCCCGGAAGCGTTTCATCTGATTACTCTGCGTTCTGTGTTCATAAAACGCATTTCTCAAAGTTTCTTTGCCGTCGAGCGAAATTGATCGCCACTGTTTTATTAATAGAGTGAAAATGTGTTCACAGCTTGAGGTTAATTCATAACTATCGATATACCATGGAATAATAATTCAGATCAACTCCTCCAGAATAGCACCGGAATCAAAAAAGTCAAGCAACGTTGAAAGAATTAAACAAGAAAACATCCGACGAATTGGATTCATTCCTTATAATTTACCGATACACGATTCACATGAACTAGGGTTTTTCACTTACATTGGTGCTGTGGTCACTTTCAAACCATCAATATGGTTTGAATGCATGAATGTCAACCACTTAGGCATTCCTGGAGCTGCTTCTAACTTTATCAAGTTGACCGCAACCTTGACGAATAATTGTGGCTATCGTCATTGCCTTGCTGTATGTATTTTGCTAAATTATCCTGAATAACTTGTAAACCACAAGATTGGTCAGTGACATAGTTACAATAGAGGATAGTTTTACGGCTGCTTATACTGTGCTGTTGATGTTGTTTAATAGCCATTCCACCTATGGGCGGATTTTTTAATTCAAATGGTATTTTTGTATCGTACGACAGTTAGCTTAGACAGGCTTTTAGAGTAAAAAGATGTTGGTCAGTATTTCTTTGTCGTACTGTAGTGAGTAACAGATCCAGCGTTATATGTGATTAAATCTAACGTGACTGATGCTTTGGAAATCTCCTTGACTATAACCAGTGAGGAATAATGCTTATATTGATTACAAGCATGTAAACATAATCTGGGTGATACACTAGAGAACACTTAGTGGTTCCTGGTTATAAAAACAGCTTCTTGCACGTTCTTGTTCAAAAAACAAAATATTGCTCAGTCTAGCTAAAGATTAAACCCGTGCACTTTTTCCGAAAGTGATTCGTATAAACAAACAGTTGTTTCTTGTACAACGCCCAAAATGAAACTACAAATCAGTGACAATCAGTACCGACTAAACGTCCCAATTTTTTGTGTTGAATGGCAGCAATTAGACTTACCGCCTACCGCTTCTTGAAATTTTACTTTTATATATTTAATAGAAGGATATAAAATGAAAAGAAAAAGGGTTCATATTTGGAGTTTTCCTTATCAATTTTTCGTATATTTAATTTCAGTTTTCTACATGTTACGAAGGCCAAGTTCTATCAGCGGTTTGGAAATAGTTAAGCTAAATTTAAACTTTAATATACGGAGAACAATGTCGATCGTCGGACGATGGTTTGAAGTGGAAATTCCTGTGGTCACTCAAGATGGGTCCCACTTTGTGCACATTATTTGTTCGGTTGAGTAACGCTACACCAGATCCTTTCTCAGGATGCAGATAAATGAGATCCTTCTTAAACTGAAGTTTATTCGACGCAACCAAATGTTCCGTTTTGAGTAACAAGCTTTGTTTTGAACTGATTGTTCAATTTTGTTGCTCTAGATCCATCAGCTTAGCTGTTATTCAGCATTCCGCGTCTTTTGAGAAAGGCCCAACGGTTTCTGTTTTTCATAAAAGTATTCTAATCCTGATTGAGTTTCTACAACGTTGATTTTACTCTGGGGTATGCCAAATTGAAGACCAAAGAAAAGAGCTTTCATTTGAATTTGATTCAATTGAGCTGATGAAGGATTTTCTAGTGTCTTTTATTAGCTTCGTGCCTCAGACACTGGATATGTAACGTTCATTAGCTCCAGTAACGTCAGTCTGGAAGTCCGGTAAACCTGAAGCCGAATATTCAAATTTCTTGCAGCTGGCTAGGGAACACCTTGTTATCGACATGAAATATGTATCTGACTCCAAGTTATCAGTCTGCTAAATTTAGGTCATTCCTGTTACACTGGAAAAGTTTCACTTCGGACAAAACAAATTTACAAAACTAAAAATCCATGAGCAATATTTTTTACGGTTCTTCGAAATTATTTCTAACTAGATTGCAATCTTCAGTGGTTCGAAAATTTATACACAATACAATACTATTTCCGAAATTTCATAATTTTGCATGAGAGAAGTAGCCACTGTATCCCAAGAGAAGCTTGAAACGTGTATCCCAACAGTTTCAGTGTAACTCAACCGTTTCAAATTAATACTTTTCTTGTTCCCGTTCAGATGCATCTGAAGCAAAATATGCTTTCCACGTCAATTGAATGCGACCAAATCATATTGCACTATCCGAGTAGAATTGTTCACGTTTTATGTACCCGGTTTTGGTTTGCGTGTCCCATTCCTCATGACCTTAATCATTTATGGTTGGCCAAAAGCAGCAAACGGGTCACAATTCTTTATTTGATCATCTTTCAATCACCAAGTGTTTATTGCTAGCAAGCCGCAATGTCCTGGTATGACCCTGTGTCAAAAACCCCATCCCAACAAACAGATCGGGTTGGGGTTTGTGTATGTTAAGACGGGCAGCCCATTCATGGATTTTTGTCGACTGAGGACATAATAGTATATTCGGTGTACCTAGGCAATCAGCTGATAGCGGTAATTAAACTAATTCGTGTGATTAGAAGAAGGACATGGAATACAGCGACCACGATCATTGTGCAATCAGGATAAATTTTGTCAATGTTTCTGGCCTTGCAGACTGTACAATTAACTAGTAGAAAAACATTGAATGGACTAGAAAGAACAACAACGACGTGTTTTTGATCGCTAAATTATCTGTGTGACCTTTGGCACCTGGGATAAATTAGTGATAGGAAATTGCAGTAAATATTATCGTCGGAGCGGAGACGTGTAAATTAATACTGAAATGGTGACACAAGGAATCCGAGTGAGTTACCAAACCTACTCGGGTACTATCCGCTACGCAGGAATTTTCAAATATAAAAGGAAGGTCTTTGGAGCCGAAAGTAGTGTCAGACTCAAGTAAATCATTTCTATAAGCGATACTTGATTATCTCTGAAAGGAAACTTCTGTGATTATGACTATGATTATGATTATGATTAATATACTATTGGAGAATCCTTATTCTGTATAATTACAAGGTGAACGGTACTAAAAGCTCACGGTAATGTCAATATGCTACCCAAAGTGAGGTAAGTACGTAAAATTACTAATAATACTCATATAAAAGCAAACTCCGGCGAACAGCAGAAGAGCGAACAAAGATTTCAGTCGCCTTCGTATGTAATTGCCTTATCTCTAAGTAATGTTTGTTGAATCACGCATGCAGAAGAGGGCAATTGAACAAAGCTGGGTCTTGAAGAAAGCGCTATTTACAAAGGAGATAATTGAAAACCTTTTTCGGTCTATTTGGTATGTAAATTTTGAATGGAACAATATCCTTTCTGTTACATAAACAGTAATGCGTGAAACAAAAAGACTTAAATGAGAAAAAACACAAGCATTGGTTCTCAAAGAATTCTTGAAAGAATGAACAAGCAGTTATAAAACGGAATCGGCTGTATTATGGTTCCATGCAATCGGGTGCAAATATAAACCGGATGTCTGGGGCTCACGTGGAGCAAAACGCAGTGTTTGTTCATGTAATTCAGCCATATTTGGAATATTTTCACTGAGATGTAATACGATATTGGACCAGCGACGCAGCTGAGCAATTGCGAAATGTTTTGAAAACCGGACATCTTGAAAGGGTGTATGCATATTGATTCTAAATTCAGCACAATGTAACTTTAGTTTTGACTATGGATTAAACTGCCTGCTGCAAATGATCATTGGCAAAATGAACAAAAATTACTACGCCAGAAAAATACCAACGGGCTATATAGGCAAACATTTCACAGTTAAAGTTGTTACTCTGTTATTCAAGTAGTTATTCTCATTAACAAAGATGTCGATTTCTTTTAAATGTGCTACGTATGATTGGCTTAAAGAAATATCATAGTTCCAAAAATTACAAATGGGATCTTATTCACAAACCGACTTTCAAACAGCTTTTCATGGCATACGCATCATTGTTCGATCAAAAGCGAACCCAGTTACCTTTACCATTCACGGAAAGAAATGTAAACTCCCATAATAACTTTAATGTTGTGTGTCAGCTCCTGGGACCCACATGTAGGACGAATGAAATCTCAGTGCTAAGCCCCATTGAACGTATTGCTTACAGCAACGCCCAACTGTTGACGCCAAAATCGTAGCCGAATTCTTTAAAAAAGACGATCTGCAGGGTGGTTCCCCGGGTAGGGATATTTGCACAAGGTGCTATCAGCAAATGTCATGCACAATAGCGACCACGTGACACTTAATTCTGTAAAACCGGATCATTGGAACACTTGTGTGCGGGAGGAAAATAAACTAGGACAATTGCTAACGGCTTAGTATACAAACTGGAACACGGTAACACTTTGGTTGTTAGTATTGGTGTGCAGATCATTAGCTTTGTTTACAACCTAGCAACAGTTTTCCAGTTGTTTTGTTCCATGTATTCTGGATTCATATTTGATAACATATGAAGACTGCTCCCAATGCACCGGTGACGTTGCGGGACAACTTATGGATAAATCTCTGTTCCATAATCGGCAAACATCATAACGTTCATTTCAAAGTATATGAGAATTATACGGTGAATTTAGACATGCATAGATAAAAGCGTCTCAGAAAACTGCTCAGATGACTGTGATTTGAAATATAAAAGCATTTGTATTTCTCAACGACCCGAAAAACAGTATTTTGTTGCACAAGCGACACCGCCAATAAGTATATTCGATTGATGCTCAAACAGCAGTACAACTAACTAACTCAGCGATCAACGCGGGGGTGCGGAGATATCGTAACATTTGAAGGAAAAGAGCCATCTGAGTAGCCGAAACCTGTCGGCTAAATGGATTCATTTTTGTAACACAGTTCGTAACCAACATGCATTTATGAAGTCCTTTTGACTGAAAGATATCGACCCGTGACTGCTTTACGCCTCACACAGTTTTCTCGTGGTATCATTCAGCTTTGAGATGAAACACAATAAAAAATTGATTAAGAATCATCGTTCAGCACTGGTGTTATTTGTGATATGTGAATAAACGGATAAAACTGAAACCCTGGCGCCTTGCTACACTATTTTACTGTTATTGTTTATACGTTTGTGGCTTGCCTGTATTTGATTCTATTATCTGTCAACGGAGATCATGGTTTACCTGATTGGACGATAGGAACGAGCAATAAGCCAGATTTGTGATGTTGAACATGTATGTTACTCTGAAGGCCTAATACATTTTGCAAACCCAAAAATGAATTTACCTCATAGTCCACGTGTTTTCCTAATATGGTTAAATTTATGTTTTTAGTTTGAAAAATACAATCCAGTTCCACGTTTGTGTGTATCTTCTGGTTAGCAGTTGAAATAGGCGCTGAATATAGTGATGTTGCGCTTCGAAATTCATCCGTGAACGTTGGCTGCCACGAATCAGATGATAGTTTATACAATCAAATATTAATCTTACTTGGTTCCGGTCGCTCTCAGTATCAGCTTCAAAAACAGATCAACTGTGCCCTATTTGCGAGCTTTTCAGATCAGGTTTCCTTCTCTCTATGTACATGATTAGGTTTGTCTTATAAATTGTCTGTGCCTGGTTGAGCGAATAATCGGCGTTTTCCACCATTTATGTGTGCATGAAAGCTTTACACAACGAGGCAGAATAAAATGGAATAAGCCAGATTAGAGGTCCTTTAAAGGGGCCTATAATATCGTAATTCAATTGAAAGTTTCATCCCATGAGATATGTTAAAACTAGAAATGTAAGCAGTTAGGGGTGTGAGCCACGAGTGTGTATGAGTCATGAGGAGAGTCAGAAAGTGCTTTGGAAATAAACGTTTGAATCGCCGTTTATGTCTGTCAATGATTAATTCCACAAAGTAGGTCTCTTATGATGCTAATATATGTAAACATCTGTATGGGGATTTCCCCGTAAAGGAACGGATTTTTACAACCCGATAGTGGAAACAACAATGGCTGGGATCACACACGTTCGCAGACATCCAGAATCAAATTGTGTGGTACATGAAGTAGTTTTAAACGAAGTGATGAGTATCACGTTTTGCTAACTTGTCATCACAGAAGTTGAACATGTGTGAACCTTAATACATCGTGCAATAATATAAAGCGGTGATATTCTATCTTTGTTGCTTTTGGCACAAATGTGTGATCAATACTCAGGGGTGGGTCCCTTTTTGTGAAGACTAAGAGCGAAATCACAGTTGCTTGGGTTCGTACTACTAATTTGATACACTACCTAGTGGAACTGAAATTGTGCACACTTGCTTTAAGTATTAGGGGTAGCAGTTCATCTGTACGGTAACTATGCTTTATACAAGTGCTCTACGCCTGCTGAAGGAGCATGATCGATGAACTAATTGATGTTGTAGAACCCGGATCTACCTGTACCCGCTGATGCCCGGATAAACGCACAATAAGGTCTTTCATACGAACGCCTTTGTTTGCGATTACTGATACTCTTATACAGGTGTTTTATAGCTCCCCATACGTTGTATCAAGTCAGGTTCTTATGACTATATCTAGATACCTGTTACTCCGACATTATTTCAGATTTGATCGGCCTGATGGTCGATTTCACTGGGGTTCTTTCATCATACAATTAAAGGCTCTAGAAGTCATATGGAATAAGTAGCCGAATTTTGGAAATTTTCCAGGAGTTATAAATCCTGGGAGATGGCGTGCTGAAATGATCGTGATAAGGTGCTGAAAATAAACACGTGCACTCCTTAGTTCATTCACAGTCGAATTGTTTGCTACCTGATCACTTCCCCGACGGTCAGGTGGGCTCAAAATTATCTTCTACGTGTACGTTTCCTGGGTTCACACCTTAATATAATCATTCGCACAATTTATGAAACTAAAGGGGGTCAAAACATGATAACATTGCATTCAAAAATTTCACTTTACAATTCTCTGTTTCTATCGCAATAAAAACCATTATGTGAGAGGACCATCATCTCTATTTATGGTGAAATGACTTTTTAAGAGTTGGACAGCAGCGCTTATGATGTTCTGGTGCACGTAATTAAACAGAACTTAGTGCAATTGATACATTAGGGACAATAAATGAAACATATCTAATTAAACCCGTAGGCAGATTAACTAAGTATTTCCGAATAACGATCAGGTAAATCAATTGTCATCACCTATAAAACAGTCCTTCATGCAGGTAGACACTTAATGATATTCTGGAAGCAGAATCGGTAGTAGATGCATCTACAATTCAGTCTGATGTTGTTGTGAAACGCTGCTCAATGATTCATCGGAAGAGCAAGCAAGGTTGACTTCGATTGTGTCATAGTACTTATGTGATTACAACTAAGGCATGGGACTGAAGAAACAAACTGATTCACGGAACACAGCAAGATGTTCCGTGTCACTATTTTATCAGGTAGAGACAGAATCTTCATCTTCTACTCTATTGCCGATTGCTTATTTGAAAGAGAGAGAGAGAATAATTTCAATTTTTAGTACGTCCGAATCGACGAAAGATACAGTATATGTATACCATATTGTTCAACTGAAACGGGATGGAAGAAATCGTATAAAAGTTATATTTGGTTGAAAAAGTAGAACAATTTTGACCATAAAATAAAATCGTTTCTTCACCCATTAGATAAATCCGGTTTAATTCCTTACGCTTTGTGCAGTATAGGACGTAAACCTGAAGCAGCCTGGTTTCGGACTTAGAAAAAGGCAAACTACCGAACTCAGGATGTCGAACCAGATTGAGTGGTGAAAAGGTTTTTGAAATAAAGTTTAAATTTATTGTTGCTTTTTGTATGTTAGCGGGGCCTTCTGGGATATAACCGAATTAGCAATCAGTTAATTCCGTAACCAAATTTACTGAATGTTTTCAAAAATGTCTTAAGCTATATGTGCTCAGATTTCTTTGGAAAAGTACTTTATTTTCCGCCATGTGATGATTTGTTTCTATCTGGAATGCGGTCTCTTGTGATAAAGAAACGTTCCACGTCATTAAGAAAAACCAATAGATAGTATCAGTATGTCAGGAGAACAAGATATTTAGTTTCAATGGTGAATCAATACCGACAGAATACGTGCATACCAAATTCATGTCTTATTTGGACCAGTAATGTTCTACACGGCATGTGATCTGTTGTTGCTACACGTTTATAGGTTACCTTTTTAATATCTCTCACGGTCATACAATCTTCTCACTTCCTTCTGATTTTCTATCATTTTGTAAGGATCAGGATGAAGACAATCTATAAGTGCGACTTCTGCGCACAGGATAGGAGTTCAGTCATGTATTACACGCCGGATGTGATTTGGTTATTTCATCAAGGGACCGGTGCATGCACCAAATCAATAGAACTATGGTTTACTACACACTTGTCAAGTGCAGTCTAATACTCAAACGAATGACTGGTATGTCTTTTATCTTGATTATAAAGACTAGAATCGGGTCGAAATATCCGCCAATTCTTACACCTATTCTTCTTGTGATAATGTATTGTTTCACATTTTCATCATTGACCGATTCAAACGTGTTGGATGTTGAACTTTGGACGCGGTGACGATAAAATTTTCTCGTTGCCTTGTTAGTTTGATCATTTCGAACCATCACCAAAAGCTGGAAGCTGTGGGAAAGATTACCTAAACACCGCACACGATTCAATGTGGAAACGAATTTGTGAAATAGTGATAATGCTAACGCACGTTATTTTCCCGCAGTTGTCCGAGCTTCATGTTATGCAAACTCAATGTCAATGACAGAGAGCACCAAACGAATAAAATTTCGGCCATCATTGGTAACACATAGGTCGATATGTCAGACACACTGGTTCTTAAATAAACCAGGAATAACTTATCTAAAAATGTCTCTGGAAAGAAAACCCCGTTTAAATAATACGGGTTTTCCCTGGTAATGTTTTAATAACAGCGTAGCTGTTTGTCATAGCAACTTTCAAATTTGACTTAAGGAAAAAAGGAATAAATATGATGAAATTCCTATTTTAGCTGTTGAGGTTAGTAAAGGAATTTAGTATGTTTGGAGAAAACAATGTTTTTCGTTCTGTATGCACAGACTACGGAATTGTTTGGCTGCACACGTGAAAAATGAACGAATATCTATGACTGTTGAGTTATAATAATCTATTTTTCTATTTGCACACGCTAGGGCTAATCACATGCTTCATTAAACTTGATTTATTTGTACCAAACTTAAAGCTTTGAACTTAAATAAATCCGCAATTGAATTTACCGAGCTGAACTCAAAAGCCACTAACCTTGTTCGCCTAAACTACATGCTGAATTTATCCTTGAGTAATCTAATTCACTAAGGTTTTCTACTTTCTCTCTCTTGCTCTCTTTATTTATCCAAACTATTTTAGTGAAAAGAGATTTTCTTTCAACCATCAACGAACTACTTCTTGCTAAAGAAAAAACAACTTTTATACAGAAACCAAACAATTTGATAGACACGCGGGCTTTGCTTAGGTCCATTTAGATCGTTAATAATTTAGATACGATACTTAGTTAAATTTGATATCATGTGTTGGATTAGAGGCAGATCATTCTAATGCGATACTTTCTAAATGATATCTAATCTCTGGGGGTTTAGCTGTTGAAAGATAATCCACATGATTTTCAGAACTAAATAAAGTTTGATAACAATACAAAACATTTTATCAAAATGATGCAAACCTATACTTCCATGAAAAATTGTAAAACCGCCCTCTGGCTACGCTACTTCACGAACTGAACGAAGCAGCTTTGTGTAGCGGTACTACGACAACGAATTTATTGCAAAACCCCCAAAATTGTGTGCAAAATATTTCCTACTTTCCGACTACAACAAAATAAGATCTTTTCAAATGTTTATTAGTTGTTTCCTTTCCACCATATTTACCACTATGGTGTGATTGTATTTATGTGATATATTTTGATAATAAAAGATCAATTCCTTTTTTCATGAAACAAAAACATATGGATATTAAAAATGCGATAAGAATAGATAGTCAGTTTCCTCATCGGGTCATCTAATCACGTGTTGGTATTCAGTAGAAGAATGCTTGGTATATTATAAACCAATTTTGGTATGTAATCCGATCATTATGATATAATAATTACTAGCTAAAGGAGACAGGTACCTGGTTGACTAGAGTCGTCAAACTAAATAAATTTCTTACTTGGGAAAAGACTGGATACTTAAAGTATATTTTCTTCACTACCCGTGCTCTTATGACCATTCAACATTGAATATATATACATTTTTCACGAGCAGAATTAACAACTAAATCACTACGATGAAAATAACCGCAGATTAGACTACGTGTGAAGACCTTCATCGTCATTGATCCTGCGGCATCAGTTATAGTGTTCTACTCAACGCTATCTGTAAAGTAACCCGTTCAAGGCATATCTCTGTCCCCAGGTTGTTTATTTATTTCCGATTTCTTAATTGTTGAGATCACTAGGATCAATAGCCTAAAACAAAAGATCGGTTTTATGTGCTGTAGGAAAGCCGTGACACCCTGTCACCTGATTTACCTTAGCGCATGGGCTTTGGGGAAATATCAGACTGCATTCCAATGGTTGCTGAAAATCAGCTTCGCCAAATTAACCGTCTGAGCGTACCAAGTGAATCGAAAAAAATCTCTGTGATTCATTTGACATTCCAAAAGTATTTCACTGACTTGTTTGGTATTTTGGAATTAATCCGTCAATAATTATTTTTCCATGGTAAAAGCGGAATGTTGAAATAAAAAACTGTTTGTTGTTTGCCCGCGCTTGCATCAATTACGAATATTGGATACATTGACGGTTGTATTATTACTTTATCTGTGGAATTTGACAGCTTTGTGCGAAAGTGGTTTACACAACTCCTGCTCATCTTCTGATGGGTTGGGAGTGCATCTCCTCAAAGGATAACGCAGTATTTATTCTATTATTTAGTCCAGTGGAGTACTGAACTTCGAAGAATCATTGGAATTTTTTGACGGAATTTGAATGCTATTCATAGGCAGAAAAATACAATTTATTTTGGCTACTGAAAATGATTAAGTGCAAAACGTTTTCCCCATGTTTCATTGAAATTTCTATCTTACGAAAAATGAGCGAAGAAAATAGTCACTACTTTGCCTGAATACAAATCATAAACATGTTTATTGTCTAATACAATGGTGGATATGAAATCCATTTTCCATGAGGCTATTAGCTAGGTAACTGCATATTTTGTTTGTGATTTACGTGGTCTTCCCTTTCGGAAACGCGACTGAGTTCTACTGTTTAATTCCAAGTGCTTCTAAGCAAAACGTTAATTAATTGCATTAGGTTTAGAGTAGAAATTCAATAATTCTTCCTTTGACCATTCCTCATCTTCATGTCAGTTCAAATCCATTAGACCCGTTATATGAACAAACGAATGTAAGAGTAAGCAACATCCGGTCCTCTAGTAATGAAATCAGCTATCTATCCACTGCAATGGTTCGCACTTTTCGCAAACACAATATTCCATTTTTCGACAAAAAATCCGTCTGAATAGTCATTTGTCGATGTACTTACTATATGTGCTTGAGTCTCAGGCGTTGAATGAAAAGAATTATTGGATTATTGAATAATTTATCTGAATTTCAATAAACACTAAAGCCGTACTTAAAGCTATCTAGGCATGGGGTTGTAGGTGTCTCTTTTTCAGCGCAAGCAGATATATAATTTAGGCATGTATCATTTTGTAGTTTACTTTACTTTTAAGTGAGACGTGTTACATTCAAACTTTACTAAACAAATACTAGAGTACGGGAATTTCAGTTAACTAAAAGGGAACAAAGCGTTTCTAATGTGAGCTCTCCGCAGAACCACAGGAAAACTAATACTTTACGCATGGAAATACACGATAAAATGCTACAATGGAGACTATTGCCGGACCAATCGGCCTATTATCAACAAAAATAGACAGCGAAACCATTGTGTGTCCATTTTGACTCATGCTAAACTTTGGTTCGGGTTTTTAGTTTTTAGTAACTACATACAGTGGCATTTTACATTCCTCATTGAAAGATTTTATTCCATGTCAGGTCCAAAACACTATGTTATTGTCCAATCAACAAAAATGACATTTGTGATCAGAGATGTTTGTACGCCCAAGAGCATTTCAAATGCATCTTTATTTCGTTTATTTTTCTTAGCAAAGAGCAAATATGCTGTACCGGACTCAGCTCAAAATCGTACCTCAGACAAGCGCTATTCAGTTATGTTATAGCAGCTGATATTCCTTGAAAGTAAAAGTAGTTTCTGACACGTAATGACGAGGTAGAAAATTTTGTTTTTACCTCATATTATTCTGTTTTATTTCGCGCACCGAATGGAATGCTCATGAAATGCAGGATTGGAAGAGGAAAGCAGAAATTTCACACAATATTCCACCTGCAGAATCTGCGTCTGATAAATATGATGGGATGAGAAGATCTCAAGGATCTAATGAAATCATTTACATGTAAATAATTGGCCACACCCAATAATAAAATCAAACGAACGAAAAGGGTTGTAAGGAATGATGGATTCGTAGTTGCACCCCATCGATGACGAGAACGAAGTGAGTTAGCGTTAAAACGAATGCTGCATTTAACTTGGATGGCTGCACAATAGACTCTGTCAACAGTAAATGAGATTTATCAGTCACAAAGGATGGTATGCACTGATCAAATACACGACGCGTCCAAATTTGGGATGTTTCGTCCGGAACCGGTAAAACCAAGCTCAATCGGATACTTGAGCGACATCAGTGCTGACGAAATGTTTCACTTGTCTGCAAACGTTCCTAGTGGATTTACGATGGTGGTCGATGAGAGGTTTGCGGTATTGCATGTTATAGCGGAGTTCCATGTAATTACGAGGTCCGTGCTCTTGAAGAAATACCAGTTTTCTGGA
>UZAN01039485.1:139499-160937 GCA_900618425.1 Echinostoma caproni
GCTCTTGAAGAAATACCAGTTTTCTGGATACTTGCATTTGTTCCAAGATAGCACATGGCAGTGATAAGTATAAGGGTTTTGGAACAAAGGAAAGTACGAAATATTTATTTGTCAGTTTTGCGGAACAGTGTAAACAGGTCAAGAATAAAAGCATAAACAGACTGGTTGAAATATGTCAGGAAGTTAGGAAAATCAGCAGAATCACAAACCTGCTGCATCAGAAAAAAGGTAATTTTCAGAAAAAAATAAGAATATAAAATTGAAAATAATAAAACTGCGCTTCCGGAAGTTGAGACCGAGAGATTTACAATACTGCAAGCCATAATTTGGGGTATATGGCTCTTTGCTTGTGAGGGCAAACGCGGGGAAGCTAATAGTCGTAATGGACAGTTTACGAAGACGAAGGCTTTTTTATTGCGTTCTGTGGTTATGACTTTCATTCATCGTACCAAAGATGAGCTCAGGTGGAAACTGATTCGGGTGTTGAAATCAAACTGTAAAATAGTTATAATGCACAGTGGCTTAACAACAGCAGCAGAAGGATCACAACTATCGGAAAACTGCAAACCATATGAAAGTATATCCTGAAAGAGGACCTTTCAACAGCAACGACTGATAATCACCATAGGAAACAATCAAAGCTGAACGGGTTCAATATGGTGAACAAGTGAACTGAAGGAATTGAAAATAGTCATAAGTGCAAACACAGATGTGTAAAAGCTCCTGAAGATCACGATCCCTACGCATAAAAATTAATAACTGGGTTTACTAAAGATTGTCATCTATAACGTCCCAGATATGTTTATCAATGTTTATCAAACCTCATTTATAATTGCGAGTATTGCTCACATCATCACCCTTTTCATTTTGTTCTACAAGTAACAAGAACCAGGGGCATATAGCACAAGAACTTTGAGGATTTGATTATCTCAAAAGCTCCATGGCTTTACTCATACAAATAACATGAACCTGTGTGAAGTAAATTGGCCGGAGTTCTAGTACAAGGCAATCTTTTATTTATTTTTGCATCCACAAGAAGGTGTATGCCATTGATTGAAGTTCGTTTGATTGTAAGATAAAAAGTGTATTATACTTTTTGAAAATAATGCCTTTTCAACAAGCAGAGCTAATTAATCGGAAATCCAAACTATTATTTTGATTAATTACACGTGAAATGAATTAAAATCAGTTCACTGCAAGTGTTAATCGAATCATTTAACCTTATCCCAGGTTAGGTAAATGCCAGTCAGCTACTGTAGAAGTCGATAAACGTTGGCCTTAATTTCCCAAAGACACTAGTTACGACAGGAATATTAAAATCTAGGATCGGGTGTTTTCTCCAACTTGAGGATATTAATACAGAACGTTTGGGGTTTCTGGCGTACATATTACCATAGCGTTTTCAGTTATGTTCATTCATGTGATCAAAGAGCTACCTACATAAAATGTAGATCGTTAACGTCACTTTCTCAATGATGATTGTTCTCAGGGAATATGCATGCTTTGATCTTCTTGTTGGACACATTGCATTGCCCGATATTTTTTATCTCCACGTGGACACATACTCTGGACTGCGACTTAGTACCGGTTCATGTATACCATTAAGTTTATTGTGATGCACAGTAGTCAGACGATGAGACCGTTTTATTGACATTGGGTGTTTTAAAGATTTAAGGTTGCATCGTACAACGCATACAGCCTTACCCGATTTTCAAATAACATTTCCACTTTTCCTGTGACCGAATATGCTCAGTGTTTCTCGTTAATATTAACTCACGGAGTTTTGTACTCTGTTTCTTGATGGATTTGGGACTAGATACACATTCAATTTTGATAAACCAAAGTTCCCGAACTTTTCTTATTGTCGTCCTCCTGTAATTATTTGTTTTGGGTTTTCCATTATCCAGTTTAGTATAATACCGTCATAAAATCAACGGAATTTAGTAATTCACCGGTCAATCATAAATTTCCTCTCACCTATATCAGAAAGACAGCATATTTCACCTGTAGCAACAAAGTGACACTGAATTGTATCAAGTGTAAGCGAAACTACGTAAAATGCATTTGCGTTCGTTATACTCTGAACAAACAGTGGAATGCGAAGATTGCAAATGGGTGTTTCCGTGCTTCTGCAAACCGTATGCTTCACTTAGATGCTGCACTCAACAGACGTTTGTGGTTTGGTGCAAAAACGAGAAAAAAAGGATGGTACCAGAATTGAAATTATTTAGGTCTAGGTAAATGGAGGTAAACCCGTTTCTGTTTTACTTATAACTATTGAAAATGCTTGAACTGACCTCGATTTCAGCGACTCATTTCCAGAAAACAGTAAAACACCCACGAGAACGGCAACTGAATACCTTTCTCTCTTCCAAAACAGAACGTTTATAGGAGCAACATTCAGCGACTGACAATTCGGAAGTATCACAGAAGTCAATACAAGTACCTACCGGAATGCGGTATTTAACAACTTCTGCAAGTTGCCGCAGAATCCATATGAAATTCGTAATATAGCAGGTGCTTAAACGAAAACACCATCAACAAAATAATCTGACTCACATTATTTAACTTATTTTAGAGAACTTCTATTGTCTTCGTACATATGCATTGCAAGGAGCACGTCACCTCTTGAATACATCAGAAAAAAATAACGTAATATTCAGAGACATTTAATAGATATCGTTGGAGATCTCACTTTTCTTAAAGCTGAAACGTTAATAGAGAAAAATACAAAAGCAGTTGAAAACAATGCATCCGGGAATTGATATGCTTTAACAGTTTGAATTATAACGGAAACCCTATAAATGTTTATATCTCGAACACATATGGTTACAAGTGAAAGTTCTGTTTATTATTTTGAAATTCACTCATCAGAACTTTCTGAATGCGTATTCCATAAAGCAGACGTTTTCACCTTAATTTCCCTTCGAATCATTCTCGGTAAATCCCGGAAGCGCGTTTGATTCCGGTCAATGCACTTGAGGGTCCTGCTACAGGAAACGCGCTATTGAGTGAAGCGCAATTAATGACAATTGGGATTGGGTTCCGCAAACGGTCGTATAAAAGCAGACTAGTCCTATCTTTCCTCCATGCTTAAAAGCTATTATTGAGACAGTCGGAAATGTGACGGTCGTATACGCAACGATTGTTTGCATCAAATTCACCAGAATTACAAACATTGGTCCTTCGGTGTCGAATTATAGTATTTACAAATTCGCATTATTTTAAATTAGTCTTCCAGCAATCATGTTTGGCGTTTTACGATGGCATTTCTCATAACATTAGGGTTTCTAGCTGTTACATCTGCAATTAGTTTCACAAACCCAACTTTATTTACGTGCGTAGCTTGTTATTTTCACATTTATTTGGTCGATGCATAAACGGTCAAGATTCTCGTTTGTAGAAGCTACCACCGGAAAACTGTCACCTATAAAGCAAGTATTTTTATGGTCTTGATTGAGTTGGATGCTATCAAACACCAATTTTCAGGAACTTTGTATATAGTTGTGCAAAATACAAAACTACCAGTAAAGTGTCCTTCATCTGGTACCAAAGACAAATGTTAGGCCCTTCGATCCTGACATGTATAGCATAAAAAGTATGTCAAAGAATGCAGCAGGAATAGTATAACGGTGTGTACCAGTTTTGCATTTCTAAACATATTAGGTGTCGCTTTGCGCTGCTTGGGACAAACAATAACAATAACAAACAACAACTTGTGACGATGACTATCGCAGCCGTCTTGTAAACCTGTATTCCATCGTAGGTAGAATGTTGAATGGATTCATTTGACAGCATAATCTACTCAAAACCCAATAGAGTTCAAAAGTTGCGTTTGATGGTCAAGTCAAGTCAAGTCAAATAGATTTACAGTCGAAATACATGGTGATTGGTTAACCGAGATTCTTTTTCATGAAGATGGAAACTTCCGGAATAGAAACATTTTAATTCCAAATCGGCGGAAAACGCAAATTCTGGAATGGAACAGTGGTTTTGGATTTGTTTCTGATAACACAACCCACGGTTAGTAGTTAGTCAGTATAATATCACAAGACGACTACCAACTTGAGGAACTCATCAAAATAAAATATATCAGCTCTGCTCAATCACAATCTCTATTCGTTGCAATCATGCTTTATGATTCTAAAAGATGAAATATTTCTTGGTTTCATATACTGACTAACAAGTTTTGTTCATAGAATGTTCTATTGATGATACGGAGCAAACAGTATCTGAAAGCGATGTGTCGCGATTGCTGTTGATTTTTCGCCTTGATGGAGATTTATTTATGATACCAGTTATGAAATTGTTGCACAGTGTTGGATATTCGTGTGAAGAACCTTTCATAAATAAAACAGAAACAACTAGTGTTCATAATTAATATGTTGCACGAGTACTCCCGTGAAATACCCGCGCAATGTAACACCATGTACCTCGGTCCCTCTAAGCCAACTTCGTATTTGCGACGTTACGGTAATGACGATGAATTTTCACTCTGAGGGGGGTGTACGGTTCTAATAAGAATTGAGCGTATATTGACGATGGTGCTTATGCTTTAACTCAAATTGATTTTTCCGCATTCTGGCACTCTCAAATAAATGAACCCTAAACTGGAACAAGAGTACGTGAATCCCGGGGATTTCGCAAGTTCACATCTACGACAGTAGATTAGTTCTAACTGAAAAATGGATTCGAACTCAGACATAGATAGATATTGCTTACTATTTGGAAAGCGCACGCTTTACCAGCCGAGCTACGGGGCCACACCGATAGCATTGATTCGAATATGAAATTATCAATGTTATTATTGTAGCTCACCTGGCAGGGCGTGCATTATACAAAAGCGTTGGCAGCGTCCATGTCTGGGGTCGAAGTCCATCAAGGCTGCTGAAAGTTTCACATCTCAAACATGATCTAATTTACTCTAGCTGCAGGATAACGCTCCAACAATATGTGATGAACTTTCAATCTGTTTCATGGTTGCGCAATAAAATGTGTCTAGTTATTTGAAATGAAACGCTTTTGTCTTTTTAAAACTAAACCTTGTTTATTCTTTAGAAATATCTCATTTTATCATGCGGTGAGCGGCAAAACTGGGGGTGTTTCGGTGCCAATGAGAGCCGAATACAACGTCTTATGAAGGTTAAACTTCAATAATCTGACAGAAGACTTAGCTGGGGTTTCCTTTTGAAAGAAACAACTCTTAACATCGGTACATATGATTAACAAGAACCTTCTGGAATGACCAATCTTATCATGACCAATTTGAGACAGATTCTTTGAAATGAGTCAACTCTGTTGTAAATTTATCATTTTGCTAAATTTATGGTGACATTTTGCGAAGAAGTCTTTATTCAAGGGATTGTTGTCTGTATGCAAAATATAAGCAAATAAGTCGAGGAACTTGGTTTCTTGTACGCAACCATCAGGCGAACATGCAATGCCTTCAATACACGTAAGGTGGATTTCGGTTTTTACAGATGTCCGATCATGTATTTCTAAAGGCAGTAGAAAATCAGGAAATTCCATTCAATTATCAGCGGAGTCAAATCGGGAACAAGTATCCCATGTCCGTATTATATTGCACAGTAATGTGACCAGCAAATTCCAAAGTTGGTTTATTTTTTATGCTGCTCATATCAGTGTATGGTATCAGTTGAGTACAGACGGGAAAGATATCCCATCTCTTGAATAATTTATTGGATTGAAAAATGACCGTTCCTGTTAACGGGTTCAAGATGTGATCCAATTAATTGAACAGTTTTCCACCAAATCGGGGAAAAAGCCAACAAGTTATTGCACATTTAACCAAGATACGAAGGACGTTTAAACAAAACGGTTGGACGGAGTTGTATGAAGCGTCAAGCACTTTTGCTGAAGGTAAATTTATTGTGGTAAAGGAAAAAATCTTTTAGGTTTTATCGACTGGTGTTTTATTGTATTCCACTACTGATCAGTATCGCTGATGATAATATGAGAGGAAAATCAAAATCCGAGACGCATGACAAAATTTTTCCTAATCTGAGAAAAAAATATTCGCCGCAAAGCTACTTCATCTGAAGATCTGTTTCATTTCGGGTACGCTTGAAGCGGTTTGACGTACTGTCTTTCGAGGATTTGACATTGCAAAACGGGGCACGTGAGAGAGTTATTTCAAAGTTATGGAGACCAGTCCTACTTGCACGTTTATTGTTAGAAGAGTGTAAGGATAGGTTATTGGACCGGTAACTGCCTAAAACGACAAATTATTGAGGTGTACATGATTGTGAACTCACTTATCAGAAAGGATAATCTATAAACGTAAAATCTTTAAGATGCACAAATAAAAATATCAATAAATTATCACAAACGTTCAGTTTTATATACACACGCTAGCTCTTTTCTGTATCACAGCAATGAGACCTTTTAAACGCTTCGTGTAACTATGAATGACAGCACATCAATATTTCACGGCAGTCACTCACATGCAACCACCTCGAAACGGTTGCCTCATTTAGACCAGAACGCTCGCAAAAGGCATATTTGTGAAACACAAACATAGCTGATTTCTGATCAGTCAACTGATTGAAGACAAATTGCATACGTTCAAATGGAGGGACATAGCATATCCCTAATTATCAGTCAAATTAGAAAGAAGCAAATTTTGAAGGAGGAGGAAGATGAGCGTATATAAAAAGTACAAAATGGATTAATTGAACCAGGAAAGCGCAAATCGGGATGCAAAACAGAAGAAATTGGGAACCTGAATTATTAGGAAAGACCAACAATCGAGCGTTCCCGGTATGTGTGCGGATAGGAGAGTTGTGAGCAAGCAAAAGTGGGATTCAAAGAAAACGAGCATTCATGGGATGTGAGATAGCACGGACAGTAATAATTCGCAGCTCGAGGAGGGAATAATAATAAAAAATAAAAAAAATTTTGACAGGTGTAGGTAGACAGCTTATCGATCAGAAAGCCATGTGGAAGTTGAAAGAACTATTTGAACAACATAATTGTGCACGGTAACTCAGCCCGAATCTTTGCACCAAAAAGAGCTACTTTTCAGTGAAGGTCAGCATTCGGGACGAGACGTGGGACCATCGATCATGGCTGTATTTGGTTGGAACTTGATGATTTATTATAACTTATTGCATGGAATTTCTTATGTAACTGATATTTTCTTATATATTAAAAAAGGAACTGGCATTTCAATTCAAATAACTAGATCAAGACACAATTTTCTAAATTACAAAAATAATCCCGGATTAGTCAATCACTGTAGGCCATTGTGAAATTCAGACCGGGCAGATGGAAGTTGAATATTTCCAACACGTTTCTTTTCTCGTTCTGAATTTCAGAATTTTCGGTGCTTTCACTGAATTACTGCATTATTTCTTCACAGTAGGTTTCCTAACAACGTTGAAATAACGATATTTCTGACTATATAAAAGGAAACTCACTTTTATATCCAGCATTCTGACTCTTAATGAGCGGACAATTAGGATTCAAACAGGGAATAGCGAAAAACGAATAAGATGTTCAGAATTATTCGGTTCAGTAACCTGCATTATACAGATCTCAACGTCAACCTGTAGACTTCCTCTGGATTTCGGAGAGCCAATGAAATTCCCGTATCAGTACTCGGTGGAATATTTGTGAGTTGACATTCAAAGCAAACGAGATAGTTCATTCAAATTTGTTTATTCTAGTTTAGTATTTTGCTAACCGGATACAAAAATTATAAAGTAACTTGAGTGATAAATGGGTCCCTCGCAGCCATGTAATGTTGCATCGGGCAGTTAGTAACTACAGTTAATTACATTCCTGTTGAAAACGTCGACTAATAATGTTGACCCCAGATCTGCCCTCTCAGGATATTGTATTATTTTTAATGTGAAATAATATATAGTAACAGAAAACGATTTCAGAATCCCGAAGTTGAAGCGTATGCGACAAACAGGACCAATTCCATACATAAATGGTGAATTGCGTAGGATCTTGATGATGATCATGGTAGTGGTGATGATTGCGATGATGATGATGATGATGATGATGATGATGATGATGATGGTGGTGGTGGTGGTGGTAATAAACATACAGTTTATGGTCCAAAACATGAACTCCATTCTGATCCGGATATCTTAATACCAATTTATAACCATCAGTTCAAAGAACCTGCCATTACCGTTAACGTTTGAAATTGTTCAGCCCTCCAATATATTACTGTTAGAAATACTCATCATTGTTTCTTAATAAAATATACATGGTCTTCAGTTGTACAAGTATTTTTGCTGTAACCGTTGTGTGACATAGTGTCTCCGCAAAGGTCTTTTTAATTTTTTAGTTATTTCACGACACTGCAAATGGTGAGTACAAGTTGCGCGAAAACGACATCGGGTTGGTAAAAAGTATCGTAACCTGTGGCTAATCGACTACATTTTTACGAAACACTCAGATAGTTAGTTCAGGCTTCGCAAGACGGGATGGTGTTCATACTTTTTCTCACTCTGTCCAACCCTGTAATTTGTACAGCCAACACAAAACAGTACTTGTCGTAACAGTGCAGCTCGTTTCGTTTCCGACAAAAAACAAGTGCAGATTAGTCTGACTCGGGAATTCCAAGATGTATTATCACTATTTTAACCGGACAGATTTCAGAGAACTTTCGAGGACGTGTCCATTTTAATTAATTATCGGTTTGACTCCTGCACACGTTTTTCAGTGCAGAAATGTATATTTGATATCTTTGCCGAATGCCGGCGCGAAATAACCAGCGTAATTTAAGTCACACAGGGTAAGAATCTCATGCTATGTACCCGCGATTCACAGACGATTTTGGGAACCAGCCATGAGTCAACGGATAGATCTTCAAGTGACATTGTACTTGAGTGATAGCAATTATGCTGGTTGTTTAAATTTTTGTCCATTGTGAACGAGATTATGGTTTACAACCAACTAATACACATTTATATGCACGACATATAAGTCTGAGGGCTTCTGTTATTTACTAAACAACAAAAACTGAACAAATAACGTTTTCTTACATATTCATTCGTTTAATTCCTTTTTTGTCGGACACGGACATGAAGAGCGCCTTGAAAGAGTATTTGTATTTCGAGCCATGATTTTCATCGAGATTTATTCAATTAAACTCTGATGACACTTTGAGGATAGTACAAAATCGATTTACATCTTAATCTGCTTGCTTTGCCAAATACTAAATTTGATTACTATTTATTTTTTGGTAGAAAACTAGATTCACTTTCAATTAATGGTCAGGTTTATGTGTAAGGAGCTGAGTCAAACGACGGAAAGCTAACTTTATACTTATAGATAAGAAAGAATTATCGCACTGATTTGTCAAAATAACTAACTCAAACAAACTGATAAAATGAAACGAGTAGCAGTGTTGAATAAGTTGGTCAAATATCATTAGGAACTCCCAAACCGTTTATGGTCATGCTTGGTGATGATGATGCTTCGAATTCTTATTTCTATTTCATTTGGTGGTAGTTGATGAATTTATTGATGACCGCGCGTACAATTAACTAATAAAAATTACCCATGTCGTCCACGGAGATTCAAAACCAGCTCCTACAATTATTTTTCATTCATTGTTACACTTTAACCTATTTACTCGCGTGTTTATTTGTTACTTGAATATATGCTGAGAACACTCATTAGGAATGACATTTCGTGCAAACATTATGCAATGTATCTATTAATGAACATATTCAAAGCGCATCTCCGTTCAGGTCAAACTTGTGTATTTGTTTAGTCTGGGTTATAACAACCGGAGTTGCCCAAGGAGCCACCTAATTTCTGGCTGCATGAACATTAATAAATAGTTCTGCTTGTTTCACTTAATATCGAACGCTGCCTCTATAGTTTCACTTCAACGAGATCATAAAATTAGTCGAATTAGTTTAAAGTATACTATCACGTGCTTATAGTCAAACGTGTGCGGTGCTTTTGAAGGTTTTTGAAAAAAGAGAAATTTAATCTGCGGGTCCATAGATGGAGTGGATCTTTCTTCGTGAACGGTGTACGGGTTTTGCGGTAAACATATTTTCCTAGAAAAGTTATATGATTTTGAAATGAAGTTCAAATGGACTATATGCACTGGCGTTTTTCAGCCGTATGAAATCAGGTACTTTGGTGGAAACAAACTGCTTATTGAAATCAATCGTACATTTATATCATTGATTTGAACTGCAAAATGGTGGTTGGCTATTTCTTTCACTTTTTGGTGTTAAACAAAATTGTATTATGAAGCTAGACTTGTTCCGCCAATAGTTCATCCCAAAAGGTTAGCATAACGGGCACAGTTCGCGCACCTTTGACCCAGTAACCTATTGTCTAGGTTTGGTTTGATAGAAAAAAAAATTAGGTAACTCATTGTTGAATCAAAACTTAACAAGCATTGCTTAAATGATGGCGCGATGCATGCCATTCCAACACAAACAATCACTTAGAACTCCGTATATACAAATATGATTTCAACCGATGTATTTCTCGAAGAAGTCTTTTTCAATTTGGAGTACTACAGAAAGTCCCGATGGATTTTCATCGATGTAGATGTTTTTCACGTAACTACTCAATCAGATCTTCATCCAAATAATTTTTGATTAGTCGTTGCCGTAAAAGTGTCTTTAATGAAAAAAGAGTACTTAAGCTATTTATCCGTTTAATAAAATTGGGCATATTATTTATCTTGTCGGTTGGGATAACCATTTGAGAATTTCATCGTCGCGCCCATGTAGAAAGACGTCTAAAGGAATTTATCTAATACTTCCAAACTGGCAAACATCTTGTGGCAATACGTGTTTACAACTGCATTGATACATAAAGAATTATACAGTTGAGTATGTTGCAAAAGAAACTGTGTACTTTATCATGTTCGAGATGGTTTGTGAACGTATGACTGAGAAACAAATATTTCAAATATCAATTTACTCTCCAACCCCAGCGATTATAGATAGTTTGGAGGCTATCCAGCTAACTTGATGATCAAACGTCTCGATTTTTTTCACTCGTGAGAAAAAAGGATAACATACACACTTTCACTTCAATTTTGGATGTCATATTTAATACTGTAGTGATGAACTACGTTATCAATCTTCGTGGATCCCGCAAATTCAAGGCCGGATAAGGCAAACAGTCGGATGACGACTATTGACGTACGATCCAGTTAATCGGTGTGTTTTTGAATACAAACTGTTATTATACATTTGTAGAGATTACATTTGTTATACCCGGAGGAATCCGGCCGTGAACTCACCAGCACAACAAGAGTTTTACTCAAGAACGTTTCCATTATCTGCCTCCTCTAGGCAAACATTTAGGTGTATACACCGTAGTCTTGCACTTCTTCAGCCCTGTAAATGTCTTGTTCCGATTTCGATGCAAGACTACAGGTCAATTACAATCGTTCTTATGCCCCTATGACTGGACCCGAGGGAGTGTGCCTTCACCTATTCTGTCTTATGCATCACCTAGGTAAAACGCCTAAGTAACACTTTAATGATCGTTTCACTCTTGGTATGCGTGTTTTCTCAGTGATAAGTAACGGTTGTTTTCTGCGTAACGAAACTTTCAACTTCTTGCTTGATTATCAGAGGAACCCCAGCTTTGTTTCAAAAAATGAATCATGAATGCAGGGTCGTTGTAAGCATTATAAGATAACCCAGTGCGCATTTTAAACTTTGTGAAAATAAATCATTTATTAAGAGCAGAATACGTAAATATGCTTGGGTAGTTTAATAAAATGGTGTCATCATTTTGTGCAATTTCGGGTAAAATGTAAATAAATTCCGGGTAACATAAATATCGTTTTTTGCAAATATAACATACGGCTTTATGCTGTTTAGATATTTTATTCCATACCTAAATGGAGATAAATACGTTTGGCAAAGGTTCAATTTGGGCTCTTTATTTATTCCAATTGTTCTTTGAAAGAATGCTTTATTTGATGCATAAATTACAGTTGTGTAACCTGCATCTTCAGAGTGAGTAACTGTTCATAATACGATCCATATTAACAAAGCTAGAACCACATGCACATTACTTTATTACATGGCAACGTTTTTTCCATTGTAAGACAAATATGTATAACAATCATTTACAGGTCACCAATATGACGATCAGAACCTGAGGCAATGATTAAAAACATCAGCTTCAGTGTTTTCAGAAAGTTCCAGTTTTCCAGTAGATTACCGTTTTTCCGTGCGAGAAAGGTGTGAATGATGCGAACAACGAATGGTAGATGAACCCTCGCAATACATTTACGAGTAAGTTGTTAGAATGATTTTTGCTAAAATTTGCCCTTATCCACTGACACTTCGTTTCGCTTTCTGTTTCAGCTAACCTTCTGACAGTCTAATTAAAACAAAGTGAGCACATGTTTCATCATAGTCAGCTTCGTAGGGTATCTTAAGTGCATTCATAAGTTTATCCAAGACGCCATCAAAACGTAACTCTAATTAACCTGGTCAGCACTGTAATAAGATCTTCCAAATTTGTTTTTGTAGCATTAACATGTTTTGCAGTAACCTTCAATCTTTTTAATTCCACATTCAGTAAACTTAAGTTGTGTTCTTTAAATGGTTTTATTTTTGATCGAAAAAAAACTGCCAGTTGAAAACTGCGTTGAAAACGACACGAAACTGTCTGATTCAATGAATCAGTGGCAACAGAATCAAAGCTATCATTTCCTGTCATTTGCAGGATCAAACTTTCAAGATACCCATCACCCGTCAGTGAACGAGAAAAAAGCGTTTCGTGGAACATACAGGAAACTAAAACAAACAAACGAGAAACACAGTGTCACGTTTGGTGGGTTAGAATAAAGTAAAGCACACATTGCGTTTGGTTGTACTTGTATCGTCTGTTTTCAGTGTGTTGTCAAGAATATGTTTAGTTTCATCCTGTCATTTGGTCAATAAATGCACAAAAATGGGGAAAAACGAGTCAAAGTTAAATGGAACGTCCTAACATCAAATGTGTATTATTATTTGGATGGCCGTCCAGCCCGGGAGATTTTTCGAAGAGATCAATATAAGCGGGTGAAAGCAGCATGCAAGAAACTTATTTGGTACGTTGTTTTGGACAGCAAAAACACCCTAGACAATTCGATAATAATATGGAGGTCGCTCCGTAGAACTTATATTGAGAGGCCTCAACTTAATGAATATTCCTCGTTTAGTGAATAATAAAATAATTGTTCTATATTACAATTGTCAGCACGAGATTTTGTAAGAAATTCATAACTCCTTATTATGATGTAAAATTCAAGGCATGGCACGAGTATCATGTCATGTTGACACAAAATGGTTCTCATGAATGGGATCGTGGTTTCATGTTTTCCCTCAATTTACACCACCAAATACGGAGTGATCATTTGATAATTTGATATTTTAAGTAAACTTGACTATGCGGAAAAATATGGTATCACTGTTCAACTTTCTCAGATATGAAAGCCTAATTTCTTAGATGTTCGCGCACAACTGTTTCCGCATTAGTGATTCCACAGTACTAGTTTGCCAACTTTAAACACAGTCTTCACATCCAGCCTTCGTTTCATTTTTGAATGGACTCTGGTTGGAATTCGTTCAAAGAAACCGTCATGGAACCCTTCTCGCAATCGTATTTCACCCAGAACAATTGTCTTGTATGTCGAGGGTCTCAATGCTCAATTGTTGAGAGAACAATCGTACGGAAATAACACAAAAAATATTATAAAAGGCCTAAATCATATTATCAGTGTACACACATGCTAAACCGTAACCATCTGAAACGCTGCCAGAAATAAATTTATAACCCTTATTTGTGCACATAATTTTTACTTATTAATTCTATGAATCTAATCCTTACAATAAAGCTTCACAGATGTCCCTGAGCCCAGCTGCCACCGGGCTTCACTCTCCGGCAAGATCAACACAGGGTGATGTTTAGCTTTGTCTCTGTTCTCGGGAACCGCAGGAATTTCTGAGGTCTTAGCATTCCTTGACCAAACCATTGTATACATCGTCGTCGAGAAAGGGTGTATAGATTCTCGGCGCTCAAGTAACCCCGCAAGAGTTGATCTTGCATATATGGTACCACCGAGTCCCTCAGTTAGTTTATTGAAAAAAACCTATAGTTGAAAACATCTCGCTGTTTACACGTCTTGTACGCGATCTCGCAGCCAGTTTTATGGATAATGCGAATGAAACCTGGTATGCATTTTGTATGTACAGGATACTGATTCGACTGTATGTAAAAATAAAGATCTGCACAAAAACGCACAGAACCAAAGGAGGTAAACAAACATAAAATAAAAGGGAGTAAAATGCAAAAACAAGTGGTTTTGCAAGTTGAGATAGGAACGTTACATACGTGAGACGCAATTCAAAGTCACTAAGTACAAACCTACAGTGGAACAATGTGACGTACGCTAAACGAAGTTCATCGCGTTGACCAAAACGAGAACAAGTGAATAAAAAGCAATTATCGCTAAAATATGGCTCAGAATTTTATTATCAATTTAAAACATACTTGCATCGAGACATACTTACCAGTTAATCTATTCCAAGTGAGTAATGGAGGATTTCGTTCAATTTAAAAGGTGAGTTCGTCTTGTATACAGTAAATGAAACGTGACCTGAAAAAAAACTAGGAAGCACTGGGCAGCAGTTTCGACCTGGTTGGGTCTCATCAGTAGTGCGAATCCATCGACCCCACTGGGGATCGAACCTAGAACCTCTCGGGCGGGACGCAAGCATTCTACCCACTCGGCCACTGGGCACCGGGTCTGTGGCCCGCAACAAGCTGTTAAAGATTGCTTGTGTTATATTGTGTAAATGGAAAATGAAAAACGGTCTGATAAGCTGCCTGGTGGCCTAGTGGGTAGCATGCTGGCGTTCTGCCTGTGAGGTCTCTGGTTCGATCCCCAAATGGGTAGATGGATTTGCACTGCTTTTGAAACCCATCCAGGTTAAAACAGCTGTCCATTACTTCCTAATTTTTCAGTTCACCCTTCATTTGCTATATGCACGACGCACTCACCTTTGAAATTATGCTATTTGATTACAGCAGTAAAATGACGTGCACGCAAAGTCGAATGCACATCATTTTTCTCAACGTGGGGTGATTTACCACCGGGTTTGCAGCTGATGTTTGCAGCCGGAGAAAGAAAGCAGTTTTGAAGTCGGAAAAGGCATGTCATTATAACCGTCATGTGAAGAACAAAATTCACCATATCGCTTCAAGCATCTACAGATGTAGGCGGATTACCGCTAATTCGACAACTAGCTGAAGCTAGTGTTGGATGATTAGGTGTGGGTGTGCAGGTGTGTGTGTGCGCGCGCAGAATGTTCTGTTAAGGAACGGCTATTAGGTCTTGAGAAATGTACAGAGAATAACGGAGTGAAAAATTTGTGATCGGCACAAGATAAGACTGTTGCGGGTCGGGGATGAATGAAAAAGTTACAGTGTGAGCACAAAGTCAGTAGAAAGTCAAGAAAAACATTGGACTAACCACGTTTTATGGTCTTGATAACGGCATTTCTTCTACTAGGTTGAACTGATTACTCCATTGCTAATTGTTATGGTTTCTGCAGTTTTCAGGATCTTCTTACTTATCCAACAATACCTTCCTACACAGTCGGTCACGTGTTGCAGGATTGAGCTGCTGAAGATACTTGTGGCTCCCCTCCAAAAAGCGCGGCGGATAATGTTCAGATATGACCTCGAAAAAGCATTGCGTGTTGAATGCAATGATCAGTACGAGTGTGATCACAGTTTTCCAAAAAACATATTTCGTCAATCAGCATTTCACTGAATGAAGGATCTACAAACACCTAAGCCAAATACGGATTGGTTAGACACTGACATTACTAATCAAATCAGGATATCCTTCAATTATTGTAAGAAGATAAATATATATACATATATATATATATATATATCAGTATTCAAGATACCAAAAGACCACCTGTGGATCACGTGCACTTTGTACTATGTGGTTTTTCTTCTTCTGACACATTTATTACGGACCAGTGTGTACACGCATCACATTTCTGGTGCATGCTATTCTTCAGCGGTTTCAACAAAAGCGAACAATTTTAACCTTTTTAGCTGTCTTTTGAAAATGGATTTGCCCATCGAAAAAGCTTTTTCTTTCTTGCATGTATCGACCGTCACATTCAAGCGCCCTGTTTTGTAAATTGAATGGCTTTGCCACCCAAAGGGATCAATCATTTTGGTTAACTCAATGAGTTTCAAATTCTGCGATTTAATGAAAGAATAAACTGCACACTAGGTGACTCTGGTAATATGAATACGTGATTGGTGAATTAATAGTTTGATTAAGTCTGGTGCACGGGTCATTGCGGTTCCAGCCGCATACAACCTCCGGAGAAACTTAAGGAACTGCATCACATTACTCCCATAAGTCTAGTATATTATGCTAGATTGTCACCTCGGTGTGTCACACAAATTCATGATAATTGGTAGATATTTCCGTTACCGTAGCTGACCTGACGTTCTATCGAACAGAGGAATGATGCTTTTTAACAGATTTTGTTAAATAAACGTTACGTAAGATTGCGGAAACCCCACTGTTGGAACGAGAACTTGTAGCGCAGTCTAAGGATTATATAATTATTAAGCAATAAATATCATAATTACTTCTTCTTCTCCTAGGAGCCTTTTTACCAATCCAGTGTTAAAAATCATGAAAAGAGTTCAGTCGATATATCAATGATTCTTATGTTTTTCACTGACCACCTAACAACGGCAAGTCCATCGGAAAACATGTGGTACATTGAAAAAAGGATTTACCACGCAGAATGCTTTCATATATTTTGGTCGGAAGAGAGCAGAAATACTCGAATCCTTGGTCATGAGAAATACTGATTATATCGTATTATACCATCGCTATCGGGATGACGTAATCAAATACGATGTTAAATGCAGTATCCCCTAGATATGTTGGCAGTCGATTTCGATTGTTTACTTCGCTGATAACTGTGGAATTTTCTGAATGGCCATTATTGGTTGTGCGATTTATTTTCAAAAAACGCATTTTATTCCAAGTTTTGTCTAAGTATAGACATCGTTACTTATGTATTGTTCCACAAAACTGATACTGAATGCGTTTTGGGAAGGGAAAGTTCAGTACTACCTTGGTTTCACATACAACAATGAAATTTGTGCGTGGTGACCAGAACGCCAACTAGCCGAACTAAATGAGTACTGATTTTCATCATTTCCCAAAGCGAATCAAAGAAGGCTCTTATCCGTTCCATCTATTCCAGCTAAATCATTACAAAACGGTTTAGAAAAATAGAATAAAGATAATCCCTAAGTAATGGCTAGGGCAGAAACGAGTGCTCTGTAAAGCGGCTTTTTATCTTGTTTCGGTGGTGTAGTTTCTGAGAGCGGTTTTCTATTTAGCTCCATGGTAGCCAAAATACAAAGTCTTATCGGATACAATACAATGTACACTTACCAGTATTTACGGACATCAATCACTACTGATTCAAAAGCCTTGATCAAACATTTGATAAGAAGTAACCATAGCATACTGGTGTGTTTCGGCGGCTGTAAGGTTTGATATGTCTGAATCTAAACTACATGGAGCATCAAGCATTACAACTGCAGCTAGGCTTGTTCAAGGTTATCGCACCAGGAAAAGATAAATTCAATAGGATTGGGCAAAAGAGTTTGAATAGTCGTTTTCACTATAAGAGTCAATGCTTTAAGGCTACCGACCCACAGGTTCCCGAAATAGAAACACTAACCTATGCATCATAGCTTAGATTTTTATTGGTAAACAACATGGGTACACTTATGTGATAAGGTTATTGTTGTATTCAAATGGAGTTTCCATTCATGATTGGTTCAGACGCGTGACCACGCTCAAGTGAATTTCGAAAGGTCGGCAGTTCTTTCCAAGCGCAACATGCACGAATGAAAATATGACCCTGTTCGGTGGCAAATAACGTAATAAAATAGGCAGACGCATATGATGGTAAGTGCAGTATCACTCAGATATGTAGTACAGTCAACTTGGATTATTTAATTTGCTGTTAGCTGGCAATTCCATTCCTTGTACTTGACAGCTGCCACCAGGAGGCATATAATGGTTTTGACAATTTTCTTCTAACAGATGACTGGTAAACTGAATTTGATATTTATCTAACCCTAGATCCTAGTGTTTGTGTCCCCTTTTATCAGATTAATGCATTTCCGATGGATAAGCGTTCAAGGCAAGTATAGCCAAGTAGAAGTTTTCATCATTCCATTTTTTTAATTCAATGAGAATTCCAGATGAGCTTCCACAATAATACTTCTCGCGAATTTCTGTACCCCAATATATTTTACAAATAATGGAAACTTGATTACGTTTGCTCAAACAGTTTTCGATTTGTGAGCTTTTAACCCGAAACAGTTGTTGCGACCGATATATAAATCAACCTTCTTTGAGAGTTGTTGATGTTGACTTACGTTAAACGGATAAGATAAGAACACAATGTGACAAACAACCTTGTTCTCAGTGCATCCTAATTGTGCCATTACAGCGCAATATATGGTACCAGTTACAGACGGAATTGCGAAGTAAAAGGGAGGGTAATTGAAATTTAAATGCTTAACTGTATCCAGCACATTTGGTCTCCACTTTGAATATGGAAACCCTCGATTCGGCTATAATCAATTATCATTTGCTTTGCTGTTTCATGACTGGTCATTTGTCGACAATTGGGTAAATGCAGTCTGAGTGTTTGCATTAATTGCTTTTGAGTATACCGATCGGGTGTAGTAAAGACGGATGCAAACTACTTCCGCTGCGGCTAGAACGTGCGTTTCCAGGTCTTCCTGTTCTAACTCTGTGTAAGGGTTGGAACACTTCGGTCACAGACACGGTTTGATTCGTGTCAAGATCGTACGACCGGACTGATCGGACTGGTTATTACCTTATTTACTTCATTTCTCAGCCATGATGGCTGGTGCTCAGAAATGTGCATGATTAGAATGTACTAAATATGAGCCTTTGGCTACTGTATGTTTGGATCCTGTGTTCTGTGGGACTGTTTACACATCGGTGGACCAGATTTTCTTTCGCCAACGTACGCCGCAATGAACCGCCGTCCGTGTGACTTGCTCATCACATATTTGCAATGGGCCATTCGCGTACTGGTACAGTACTGGACACACGGCATCAAAGAGGGCTCATTTCACCCCAGTCCTTTGCTTATTGAGCGGTTTAACTTAACCAATCAGCTCACAATCACTAGCATCTGTGTATGAGGTGTAGCTTGTTTAAATAATACAAAACTATATACAAAAACCTAATACATTTATTGAGAATCTCCTTCATAAACTCAATAGATGGTGGACATACAACTAATGCTAAGCTCTAGTTAGTCCGAAACGTGTATCTTCTNAGGTTCAAGCCTGACTGCAAAAAAATGAATGAAAATGAGATATGCTTCAAACATCAAGTAGGTTGCCGAAACAGGCAACAATCCATTAGCAAAATGTGTCTTGGTAAAATGGAACGAATCTAATCAAGTAATTGCGCGGAAGGTCTGAGGTATGACATTGTGGATAACACCTACTGGAAAGACTGGACCAATCGACAACTATAAAGCACAGATAAGGGAGGGGCGGATAAGATTGAACAGTACCAAGTTTTATGGGTAGTTGCAAAAAACATGACATGGTGTCTGTTATTAAGACAAAATTGTGAATCGACAATATCTTTTAAGAGACAAAATTGTGATCGGAAACTCCGAGTTTCAATAATTTGAAGTGGGACGAAGTGCTTTGTTAACTGAGTTAATAGCCCAAAAAAAGTGTATGTGTAACTAAGTGCAGACTGTTTGAAAACCAACAGGAAGGTATTTTTGTAAGCATGTGCCATTGTATTGCTTAGGTTTTGTTTCATCTGGTGACTCGAATATTCAGGATTCGAGTCCCTCCCGTAAATAAAGGCACTGCGTAAAGCATGATGAGTCTCGGCCAAAACCATACAGCAATTCGGTGGTATACATTAGACATCGTGAATTACTGCCCCAATTCAAAAGCCTATGCTTTTGGTTCCTAATGACTGCTTCTCCGTGGAACCTGTCACTGGTAATGATTTACTACATCATGAAACCCGCAATTCACAAAACATACGCACTGCTGACGAGTCACAAACATAACAAAACAACTTTCCAGTGCTGTTTGTTGGTTATCACAAACATTTCCATCGAATTTAAATGCATGAAAACAGTGGGGAATTACCGATCTCCTAAGAAGTAAAACCCATAACCAACACCATCAACAGTGTCCGGTGCGTGTGAAAAACCGAATAGGCTAATTCAAACATTCACTATCTGAATTAAAACATACTGCAAGCCAATAATCATTATATTAATTTATTGATGCAAAACTGCATTAGGCCATTTATTCCATTTTGATTGTGTAACCATTGCCATTCATTCAGTGCTTTAAACATGAATCAATTAAATTTGAGGTTTCTTTAGCTATTTCAAGCCCAATAACCTTACTGCCCAATATTTATGATTTTGGGATGGAAGCTGTGGCTCTGAAACGCGATTCGGGAAATCCTAATTTGCATATTCCTTGATGTGAAATTGTGTCCCGCTTCTCACTAATGCTACATGATATATGTTCGATCGGTTTTGAACACATGTTACCACACACTCTTTGTGTAATGAACATGACAGGAGTTAAACCCCATAGCCTCAAAGACTGACCCATCACTTATAAAAACCAGTGACCTCAAACCCGAGGCTTGGGGGTGGCGTATCGCAAAACGCCCCGGTGAGTTTGGCGTAGTAAATAACCGAATAAAAGTGAGGATTTCTATCACCAAAGTTGATTAGCTGCTTTTAAAGTAAACCCATGAGAGTGACTTAACCTGTGCGCCACTACCAGTAGTGTTAGTCAGCCTTGTGCTTGCTAACTAAGAATGCCGATGTTTGGGCTTCGCGTCTACCGTACGCCAAATACACTTTTGTTTTCCACAATTGATTTGCTTTTCCACTAGAAATTGTTCACTATGATTGAAAGGGTTTCTATCCCAAAACTCCATCCTGTTGTACTCTAAATATTCGTACGCACACAAGAAAATCACCCGTTCTACACACGCAGTTACCTTTGCAGACAGATGCTTAACATGAGTGCAACTTCAGGCCGAATTCTTGTGTAATTGATTCCTAGCAGAACTCAGTTAAAATAAAACAAATAAACTGATTGAGTTAAATGATAAGATCGTTGATTTTTGAGAAACAAACAGAAGAATATGACTAAAACAAATTTGATTTCAAGTGCCAGTAAATTCCAACATATATCGTTTCAGATGTGAAGGAATCTGTGACAACATTTTACTCAATGCTCATTCCTGCATGAGTTCGAGTTCCATTCTGAAACCAGGTCAGGAATTGGTTGAAGTTTTCTGTTTCTTGT
>UZAN01039486.1:5518-20591 GCA_900618425.1 Echinostoma caproni
AAATGGAGGGTGGTCAAGCTAAAACCTGGCACGAGGGTATGAAAACCCTAACCAGGAAACTGGCTCACATAGGTCCTGTTAGGCTCCCTGGCTGGGGACCTCGGGATGATCGTACCCGATGGTTAGAGACACAGTGATATCGCTGAGTGTCGCAAACAGTGGCGCTCATGCATCTACTCATTATTCTTGTAACGTCAGTCTATGAAAATGTGCTATCTTCCGCTTGAATCTGCTCTCAACATTCTAACCATCGTTCTGCTGTTTTATCCAAATAGGCAACCAGAAGACAGCAATCAAAACCGGCGCACGAAAGTGCATGGTTACTGGTTGTAAGAACTAAACTGAACTAGAAACTGCCCGACGATGGGCTTGCGAATGCAGACTGGATGTTAGTGAATACCATCGATCAGACGAATGACCTTTCGTTGAACACGACCAAGAAGGGAAAGAGAAGAAAAAGACCCACTCCACACGTGATTGTAGTATTTAAGAGCAGGGTGGAGTTTTGGACAGTAGAAGATGAGCTGGGGTGAAAAAACTTCCGGCGCGAAATAAGAAAACAATCTTGCGCGCACCACAAGCAAGCTTAGCTGTAAAAGGGGATCAGTATAAATAAGAAAACTATCCATGAAGAGAAACGTTCTGTGGAGCGCAGCTGGTTGGAATCAACTGATAAGGGAAGGGGGAGAATGAATGTTTTTTCGAGAACTTGAAAGAAGGGGGGGTTTAGAAGCATTGAATGAAGCGTGGTTGATATTGCTCCAGAGTCCAGTGACACATTAACTGCACTATGATCACGATCGATATTGGTTTGGGCGGGTATTGCGGCAGGAGAGTGAACAGTGGATGGTGGTGCCATCGGCAAAAGAATGGATCGGGTTGACAGTTTTGGAAGGGAGATCTTTTTTGAATAGAAGAAAAAGAAGGGGGCTAGTACTAAGCCTTGGGGAACGGCTGAGATAGATCCCCACCACCTCAGACGTAGATGGTTCGCTTGCTGAGGAAACTTGATATCCACGCTACGAGCGCCGGAGGAAACCCTCAACGTGGGTAGTTTGGCCAGTAAACCATGTGCCAAACTCAGTTGAGATATCAAGGGAGACCGAGTGTGTTTCTCTGTGGTTATCAAGTGCAGCTGACCAGGATTGTGAGACAAGAGCCAGCAAGTCGCTGGTCGAACGACGCTGTCGGAAACCATACTGGCGATCGTCCAGTAGTTCTTAACATTCGAGGAACGGCCATAGTTGACCAGATGTATATATATTTCCACACACGTCTGAATCCAGACTGTGTGCCAAACACCATGTTATAATAATCTTTATGATAAAGAAAAACGTCCCATGATTTGCATGTGGGCGAAATACTGCCATGTTGCCCAGACCAAGGCAGGTGACTTTTCTTGAGGAATTCACAACTGGCGCCTTTGGCTAGCCAAAGCCTGACCCGCAAGGCAGCGGATCATTCATCCTTTGGACGGGGTCAAACGTCCAAGGTGCCCAATACACTTCGACACCCAGTCGGGTGACCACTACCACAACCGAAAAGGTGTGGGTGTGGTTCGTACGCCTGTTCCTGGTTGGTTTGGAATCAGGATTTTTGGCCAACCCACCTGGGTGAACTACCAGTGGTCCACCAACCCGGTTATAGCCCCGGATCTCGGCTTTTCATCCTCGCGCTTTGGTGCGAAAACACGGCCACGAGAAGTCAGTCAGTAGGGCATCCTCAGTAAAGGCTATTCGAGACGCTTGGTCATATGGGAGCATTTCGCGAGGTGCAAGAGAAGGGTGATCAGCCGCAACCCTAGACATCCACCCTCAACCATACTGAGGATTTTGGAGGCGTAACTTTAACTAGTGGTTGTCTGCAGCAATGAAACTTTAGCTGTTTGAGAATCTAACTATTTGGTGTACGAGAATTACCCATGCATATGTATAGGGAGTTTAAATACGCGTTAGTATGCGATTGCGACAACATAATATGCTTGGGTTTGTACAAACAAACTCTCGAAATCCGGCTTGGACAGCTGCCAATACTGACTTGACTGACTAGACTTGACTTGAGATACTTGGTCAAAAAGAGGGTGACCAGCCACAACCCAAGACACCCATCCCCGACCATACTGAGTCTTTCAGTGGCAGTAAAGATCACTATTTATGGTTCGAGACGTAAAAGGCCGTGTTCTAAAAATACTCGATACTGAAAGTTAATACGCATTCTTTTTACCATTACTGGTTGTGGAGTAAGGCCTAAATAACAGTACCGATTCCTCTTCAATTGGTGGGTGACCGAAACGTCCTCGTAACAGGCCATTCCTAGTCCCATTATTACATGTTACCATATGCTATGTTATCATATGTTACATATGTTATCAAGCTCCCGAGGTACTCAAAGCTCTCAACTACTTCCAACTGATCACCACAGAGGGTGAGTGCAGGCTCCTACCAGTCTTGAACAAGCACTTTGAACTTTGAAGGTGTAAATCACATACCGTACTTGGATACCTATACCGCCAAGCGGTTCAAAGCGTCTTGAACTGTCTGTGTGTTGTCACCCAGCAGGGCTATACCATCGACATATTCTAAGTCAAGGACTCTGTTTCCTGAGAGGAGTTCGACTCCACCGCTTGCTAGACCGGACAAAGCATTCCGTAGAACATCCTCTATGACAAAGTTGAAAAGGAATGGGGATATAGGGCAACCTTGTAGAGCTTTACTCGAAACTTCGAAGGGTGGCGAAAGCTGGGCATTGGCCCTAACCCGACCTAAGGTATGACAATACAATTCTTTGAGGAACGGCACATACTTCATACTTACATACTCCATTCCTCAATAAACACTTCCATAGTGCGGTCCTATCGACAGAGTTGAAGGCCTCGCGAATGTCTAAGAATACAATGATCGTTGGTCTTTGATAGGCATGACGATGCTCTAGCAGCTGTCGGAGGGTAAAGATTTAATCGATGCATCCACGACCGGCACGAAACCCAACCTGCTCCTCGCGATTCTGCTCCTGACGCATAGTGTACAATCGGCGGAGAATGACGGACGCCAACAGCGTTGACGTAATCGGGATTAGGCTTATACCCCTATGATTGGCGCAGTCATTGCGCGGGCCCTTTTTGAAGATGGGGACAACAATCGATTCCCCGCACGAGGAGGGAACCTGCTCAGTGTTCCAAATTTTAGAGAACAGAACTTAGGCGTGCTGGTTCCTACAACTGACCACAGTGTAACCGTCGTTATATCATGCGTTTGGAACGCCCACCGAAGCACAGGATCAGCTTGGCGCAAACTAACGCGTGGTCAGATCCGAGGGGAGTGCTCCAGTACGATCGGCAGTCTTGTATACAACCCCACCATTGGTGGCTTATAGCGATGTGGTCGATCTGCGTCCATCGCTGACTCGAGGAGGGCGGACGCCAAGTGGCGTACCGGCAGTTGGAGCGTCTGAAGTTCCTACTGGCGAGGAACAGACGGTGGTCGGAACACAGGGTCAACAACCGTTGTCCGAGCGACAGGCATCTAGTCCGAAAGGACCTCCCGGGTGCGCCTCATTCGAAATCAGCTGACTTACTCTAGCATTCATATCTACCGCTGAAATCACAATATCAGCCCGACTAGCTTTACGCAAGAGGTCGTGTAGTTTATGGTAAAATTCATCTTTGACTGCATCTGGGCTGTAGTCTGTTGGGGCGTACGCATACACAACAACCAGGTTTCGTCTATCGCGGCGATGACTGCTTACTTTGCACGAACCCATAAGTCTCACTGCGCGCAACCCACCGTCGACTGGGAACAAGTCCAAGAGCGCGGCTTCAGCTCTCGCTGAGCGCCACACCGACGCCAGCAAGACCGGAAGCCGCAGCCTCAAGGCCCCCAGAGAGGCGTAAGTGAAACTTCACTAATGGGTTTGATAGGGACGTCAATCGGATAATGGAGCTGGAGTCTTGAATGCGCGTATCTTGGATACAACACGCACCAATGGCTACGGTCTCGAGCGTACAAGCTAAACCGGCCTGTTGTCTTATACGCATCAGAGTGTACACATTATATGTGGCTAGTTTGATTGGGCATCGAGGGTGGAGAAGGGCTTCAACTGGTGGAGGATTCGGTGAGACTTGGACGTCAGTAGATGTAGGACATAAGGGAGCAGCGGCAGAGTTTCTGTCTGAGGCGGTACTGTTAGCACGATCGTCTGAAGAACCCGAGAGAGGGGGTGCTTTAAGAGGGTGAAGGTGGTATGGGGGAGGAATGGAGGGGGGGGCATGAGTGTGTGTACGGTGTAGAGTGTTTTTCTGTAGGTGCAGAAATGGTGGACTGAATGCACACGAAAGTCGAAGAGCCCATCATTGCTGGTGTTGTGGGCTGTTATACTACTCGGTCTCCCGGTCCAGAGTAGGCCTCGTTCGAGGGTGCACTCTAGCCTTTGCGCAACTAAGCGTGCACTGCAAAGCAGCAGCGATGTTCCAGATGAGCCAGTGGCCAGTATTTGGTTCATTCGCCGAACAGTAGATTTCGACAAGAGGCGACGGCCATATTCAGTGACGGGCCACACTCGCCACGTCACAGCGCTCTCCACAGATATGTGTGGTGTTTTGTGCGAAGTTCTCTTACCAGGAGGTAAACCCAACACATCCTCGAGCGCTGCCGCTGATCGTCCGCAACCGCTTATTCGGAGGGCCGAAGCCCCCCTTATTCACGGTTAGTCGTGAGTTGACGGCCGTTCCCCTATCCGCTACCTGGGAACGCGCTCGGTAGCATACATCTGCTCTCCCGAACACCGTATAGGCAGTCCCCTAAGGACAGAAAGAACGAAGAAGCGGAAGTGAGGAGATAAAAATCCGAAGATAGGCTGCAAACTAAATCGGGAGTGATAAATGGATCCACTGCAATGAATCTGGACTTGCGTTGAAACTGACAGTTGGTCGAAACCTGGGTCAGCCCTAAACGGTGTTAACAGTAATCACGTCTATGTCGAAATCGTCGATCGATGGACATCTACTGATGACGTAACTTCAGGTTAATTGCAGTAAGAAAGCAAACGATAGATTTTTAAAACCCTTGTCATTAATCCATTAAGATCTAAAAACAAAACGTTTTTCAGCATCAATTCTCGTTGTTCATGATTTATGAAGTTTTGACGCTTCACCGCAAATCCAGTTGGGATAAAACATTGTGATGTTAGCTTTCCTAATTGTTGCACCCTATATAAGGTCTTGTGTTTCCGCATTTCTGATATGCGG
This sequence comes from Echinostoma caproni, assembly GCA_900618425.1. Classification (NCBI taxonomy): domain Eukaryota; kingdom Metazoa; phylum Platyhelminthes; class Trematoda; order Plagiorchiida; family Echinostomatidae; genus Echinostoma; species Echinostoma caproni. The sequence continues at coordinate 10,761 of UZAN01039486.1, forward strand.
AAATTCTTATGCAATCACCTAGATTCTATATCGGCAACGTCGTTTAAATGGTAATTTCTATGTGGAGATTTTAGAATCAAACATATTGTAAAACACCCTGCTCAGTGGTCTCCGATTCTGTTCATTAAATTTGGCAACCAAAAAATATCCTACGTATAGTAGTCTCACGTTCGTTCCATGTTGTTTTACATGTTCCATGTTGAATAATGAATACAGGTAACCTACGAATAATCCGATTGAACCTTTTCGACTGAATTCGAGCTTGAAAATAGTTGGTTGTTTCTGTGTTTCTGGCTAAACTCAGGCTCTGCTTGATAACAACGTTGGCTGAGTACTTTCCACTCCTACCATCTATGGGCATCTACGTTCTGCATGAGATTGTATTGTATTATTGTAATAGATGAAATGTATTAGACGAAAATCTGAGGCGTAGCAATAAGACGCATAAAAGTTGGGTGTCATCATGTTGATGAAATTGTGCAATATTCTACCTTTTGCCGATTGGTTAATGTGGAAAAAATATTTTGAATCGTTTAATTCAGTTTGAGGTTACCAGTTGACATCATTGGCAAGCTGTTTTCTTATGGTGTATATTGTCCTCAAGGTTTACTGCATAACTTGGCATTTATTTGATAACTTTCACGAATTACATTAAACACACTTTTGGAAAGAGAAAAAGTATATTCGCCATCTGTCGACTAAGTAGGTCTGTCTTTTTTTTAGATGAACTGCTGTTCAAACGATGTCAATTGNTCTCAATCTTCATTATCTGGTATGCTATTCTGTTACTCCTGTCCTTTGTTGTTCGACTGATTTTTCTTTGAGACAGCACTCCAAGTCATAATACTGATGTGAAAGTAACGGTTTCAAGGAGTGGAATCAACATTGCGTTGTTAAGTAATGTCCATACTTTTTATTAGCTTTTCAAGGTCATACCAATTGCCATTTTTCTCTAAAGGCTTTAGAAGAAGTTTATTCTCTCGGGCAGGATGCTGGAAAAGTGGCGGAACAGTTTGCAACGCACTTCAGTCCCGTGTTTGATAGAAAAAAGGTGGGTTTCAATGTGACTTACAACTGAAGTCAATTTCACTCATCCTACCACTTATGTGCTATCTTGTCTACGCTGTTTTGTTACTTTTAATTTTTAGTGTCTAAATGTTGACGAATCTCTGATACATGACCCCCGAGAGTTTGCATAATCTGAGGTAGTGGGTACTTAGTTACTTTTGTATGTTGTTTCCACTGGTTTGGCCTGTTCTGCTTAGAGAATCGACAAGCACTGATTCGATCAATCAATGGTCCGGGATGGGGTTGGCATAAATCTTCTTTTATTTCTGAGAGTCCACAAACCGGACGACAACCAATGTGCACATCATCACTGTGTATCATTCGTATTAACCCGAGGAGATCTTACCCTATCTGAGACCTGGGAATGCCATCTCCAACCAATATCATCGTGATTGATAACTTTGTTTTTCTGAAGGCAGATTATCTTGATATCTCATATGAAAATGCATTTCATGGGTTTTTTAATATTTACAAAATATCTGCACCCATTGAATCTTTCCGCTTGTTGTTTGTTGTAAACACTGCGAAAACCTTCTATGTTAATGAATATTCCTGTTTTTTGTTGCACATAGCTTTATAGCTCACCACACATTACTTATACATAGTGGTCTGTTTTCCGGAAGTGAAAATCGATACATGCATGTGCCTTGTGAGAGCAGTATACTTGAGATTGCCGTTTAAGAATATGCTTTAACATGGTGTGAAGTCCAAGCACATTTAGGTTAATTTCCACAATATTCGGGGTCGTTGCAGTTCATCTTTTATGCACCCTAAGTTAGGACACTAACGATCGTGTCACTCTATTTTTCTACTGCTACCACTTCAAACATTACACCTCGCTATTCGTCGGTTTTTAGTGGCTCTGTTCAAATAATGGGCGATCAACAGCGCATGTTATTTTCGTCAGCGATTTGGCCTTGATTGATCCCGTGGCATGCATCGAGCCGTATACAAAGCCCAATCATTTACTCGATTCGATTTTCGCGGAGTTGTGTCCTGATGGGCATTCGCTACGCGTCACTTGGGATTCTTTGTGCAGTTGGTACGTCCTTCATTGAAACGATCTTTTCGTCCCTATTTCATTACCTGTTTTTTTTTTAAAATAATTTTTGACCGGTCAGGTTGTCGGAGTTAACTTAACTCATCCAAAACCGAACGCTCAAAGCCGTCGCTTTCAGTGGACGACACTTGTTTGTCACAGTGACGATTTTTTCAATCGAGTTCTTTTCAGCCGAATCTGTAAAATTCTCACCTTTCCATTTTGATTTAATCGATTTGAGCCATCATTTCTTATTGCCATATCAACAAATTGGTTTATATTCAAATGAATCAACCTGTTTCATTTGCGATTATCAAGAACTAACTTGTTTGAAGCATAACCCCTTCTCTTCACTTCTTTATTTCACTCACTACTTCTATACCGTCGTCTACTTTTCCTCTACCGTGATTGAATTGTTCTCCGCCATTTTCGTGCGAATCTGTGGAATAATTTCAACCCTTNTCTCTAGGTCCTTCAGACTTCTTGCCGATAGTTGTGATGCAACCAAAAGCATATCGGTCACGATTGTTTGCAAGCCTTTTTATGCATGCGATGAGTTTGTTTGTGGGATATAATTGTCGGTTCCGTTCCCCAAATCACATTCATTCCTTATTCACATTTATAATTTCACCACACCCATTGGTGCCGTTGCTGTTCGCCTTCTACTTCTTTCGATTATCGATGTCATGTCTGTGCTTGTCTTATGCTGATTCTGCTATTTGCTCATCCGACACACATGCGTCCATTGTTATCCGGGTGCATATTCCTTGACACGAACTTCTCCTCCAATTGTTTTGGTTGAGGTTCGGTGAAATTACTCGTCCTGAATGCACACATTTTTACCTATTGTTTTATACATGCGAATCCACCGATCTTCTGTGGCTCCCACTCCTTGGGAGTATGTTGATACCCCACATGCCAGTGCATTTTTAGATACGATGGAATACTTTGTGATAACCGACAGAGCTCTCTACGTTTACTTCTTTCTGGTCGGAACTCATCTGCTGTGTATACCTATCGTGTCCTGAGCGGGGACTATTGGTTTGGGAGTCGAAACTCCTCTCTGGGCTACAAGTAGCTATATTCATTTCGAGTACCGCTTTTAGGGTAACTGACGGCGTCCGCTCGCGAAGTCATCAAAACATTGTGTTCTTCAGAATTCCGGGTTTGTAGACGTTGCCGACTTCAACACTTATGTCGACCGAACGTTCGAGCGATGCACTGAATTCCAAGTTCTAAGTGACAAATCGGGACTGTCTGGTGATACAATACTATTGATATTCACAACTAAATAAATAAATAGATGAAATAAAAGCCTGAAGTTGTGAGTGTGTAAAAACGCGGCATCATGCGCTTCCTTCCCCCAAAAATGATGTGACTAGAAATAAAAGCAAAGCAAAAATAAGCGTTTAGCTATCTGCAATAACTTGTTATTGCTGTCCAAGGCGTTCAATTCAACAACTGCATTTGCATGCAGTTCAATCTAGACCAACTGTCAGGATAGTTTGGGTGACCAACATGTGTGCATAGTGTGATCAATGGACAACAGTTTACCAATCAAATGTAGTGAGCACACAATCTTCAATGGTGTGGGGACAGAGACAGTAGACATGTGTGTGCATGTGTTGTGTGTCATCAAGGACTCGGTACATAGCACCAACTAGCTGAGTCTTCTCCGTCTGGGAATCTGTGTGTATGAATTTCTGAACGGATAAATGTATGGTCTCATTGTTAGTTCACGTCGTTGCTCATTTGTTTTCTGTCCGCACCAGATACTGTGGTCTCNGGTCTCGGGTGTCGGCTTCACTCTTTTGGAGTTCACTGATTCCCCACATGTCAAATGTCATTAGTGTCATTAGCAATATAATTCTCTGATTCTTTGAGGACACTGAACACCAGTTTCGTCCTTGATGAAACCCCCCAACTAACTCAAAAATAACATTCTAGATTAATATAGCCATTCACTCATGGTGTTAGCCATCTACCGTGTAGATCAGGGGTAGGGGTTTTGACTCGCAATCCGATGGTCCACGGTTCGAGTCCCGCCCGGGACATGAAAAACATACTGCTGCTGAATCCTAACGAGCAGGAAAGAGATGTGCAGTGCGCTCTATCATCATCAAATAGAATTCTATTGCTTATTAAAACGATAAAAAAGTAGGATTCACGCGCAAAGCCTCAGAATAACTATAACCAAAGGCCGGATAATCACGAGAAACTACTTGGGTGTACCATGTATGACGTCTATTGTGCGACTTTTCCTAGTTTGTCCTACGTGGGATTGAGCAAACGAGTCAGTAATCTGCAGGTGAATCGTCGTGTCATTAGGAGTTCATCGGGAAGAAACTTGGTAACTCATCGCATTCAGATTGTTAGGCTTCGCTGTTTAGGGCTCTTATAGCGTATGTCCGGCTGTCGTCTGCCGCACTCGCCTCATTCGCTGTAGCCTCTCCGGGCTGGAGGAATCTATGTGAAGATCAACAACTGACGTGGAAACGAGGCATGCTGAAATACACAGAGCCATTAAGTAGAGTAAGTGTCTCGCGCCTTCTGAAAGACTGCAATCGGTTGGTGTCGTTCTTTTCTTTTTTTATCAGGCCAGACTGCATGCACGTTTAGAGTGTGAATTGTGTGTTGGCCGTAGAAGGTCACTGTCTTCCCCCCTCCCTCAAAATAAGCCCAATCCCTATCCACCTTATACATTACCCTCAATCTTGCATGCTTTGCGAGTTTTGCAGCGATCAGTGAAGTTGGCTTCACTGTATTTCGCTGTACACTAATGATGATGGTTTTTCCGAGGTTGTCCTATTCCCTTTATTTTTAGTTTGGCTGAGATGCTTTTATCTTTTGGTATAAATCCATAACCACATTGGTCATTTCTATCTGATGTCCACAGTGAGAACCGATCGTGCCATACTACCCATGAAACATTTCTGTGATCGCCATAGCAACTTCGCTGCTGGCAGTCGAAGATGGTCATACCTTCTGGGTGTCCGGCAGTTCAGGTGATAAATTTTCAATCGAATCTTATGAGCCTCCTTTTTCTCTCTGAATAGGTGCTCATCGAACAAATCCATATGTCGTCTTTTTTGGATGAGTAGTGTGCATTTTTAAATTATTACAATACGCACAATAACGCTCGTGTGACAGGTCATATATATTCAGTTGCGTTATATAAGATCATCTTCACTTGGTTATTAGAAATCAGACGACTATCAAATGTTATTCAAAATACATTCTATTCACTTTTCCCTCTGCTCCATTTATCGCTTTATTTGATCTGTTTCTAAAGTAAGTTATCAATGTTTTCCATTTGAAAACTCTTAGCACGGTTGTTTTGTGACAAGTTAAACTACGATTTTTTCCTGTTTCAAATGCTCTAGGATTACTGCAGCTGGCTCGCCTTATCAGGAGGAATCTTCGCAGTTCGACAAATTCACAACGGATCTCCTCAATACGCATAATCTCAGTGCACATCCCTTGTTTGATCGATACTTGTTATCAAAGGAACAGGTGAGTTATCTGTCATATCAAAAGTGCCTAAGTTATGCCTGCATGATACCCGTTGATCACCAATACCCATTGAACTGATTTGAGAAAAACTGGTTTTCTCCTTCAGACCTAAACCGGGGGGGGGGGGGGTGCGATTGATTTGTTAGAACTGGGAGAAGACAAATACTGCGAGATGTTAACATTTCTTTTAATCTCCTCAGTCATCACTACGTAAAACAGTCAGGTATTTATACAAGAAAGTTTTGATAACTATAGTGCTTATACGGATAGCAATCAGGGGAGGGGGGGGCAGTGGATCAGAATCAGTGCCCCACAGCAGTCAAGTTACGGAATCCAACTTTTCGTGCGCAGAAGTTTCTGACGCAACTAGTCAAATGGCCATTTTACTGATTCTGATCCCCCCTCCCCTGATTGCTATCCGTATAAGCACTATAGTTATCAAAACTTTCTGATTGTTTTACGTAGTGATGACTGAGGAGATTAAAAGAAATGTTAACATCTCGCAGTATTTGTCTTCTCCCAGTTCTCTCGAATTGGATAAAGGGGACCCAATGTTTCGAGGGAATAAATTGAAACGCGGCTAACCAGAGGTAACATATCAGCTTGCGAGCACAACCTTTTTGTTTCACTATGCGATAGTAGGAGACTAGTAACAGGTGACTAGGTTTCATCATTCAAAGATTTTGGCAGTTTATAAAATCGAGGAACTTCAGGCGGTAACGCACTGAAATCAGTTTACAGCTGTTTCATCCATGTTGAGTAACACACGCACACACCATGCACAACTGTTGGCACCGTGTGGATCGAGATCAGAACCGCAAGTCTGTAAGACAAGTATACGACTTACGCCATCACCGGAGAGATTGATTGATCTATTACTATTACTGTTACACCAGTCATATCCATTTTGACACCACTCTGATCCGTCGTTTAATGCTCTTCTATCCACTATTATTTTTATTCATCTGATCTTCGTTCGGGTCGGTCAGTGCACACTGCCGATGTTCTTAACCGGAATCAAGACATTTCTAGAATCTCTCTAACTTTTCGCTTCCGAATTCCTTTATTTTTACATCTCGAATTCCTTGCTATAATGATAAGAGGTATGTTAGTCATGACAACCATTTCACTGTCTCAGATGTTATACTTTGGCATAGATTCCATTCCCAACACCCTGTTTATGGTGTACTGGTAATATTTCTGAATCCAGATGGATAATGCACACGGGTGGCTTATTCATTAACACAATACACTGAAATCTTGCTTCATTGGCCCCATTTCCATAGGAAGCGCTCACAGCCATACAGCAAGAAATTCAAGATGTGGCAGATGCTGTCAATTATTCTCTACCCGAATTGACAAAGATCCCTCGCAACAAGTCCCAATGGTCGAAATTGCTTCTACAACAAGTCCAAGAACTGATGGTGTAAGTCCGCTTTCACTAACATAATAACGGGAACACAAGGAACCAATACGTGAAGTTAATTGCTCGTTTTATTCTCACTGCTCTCTCTTTCCGGTGCTAGACCCATATGCGAGTCTGGAAAACTGGACCTGCTTGTCCTGGTGGAGCTTGCGATGGCTGTCAGTTTGGCATTTTCGGCTTCTCCCAGCCGGTCTCAAAAGGAATCTCACACGGATTCCGATGGAAGTTTGGTCACCGTGGAAAAATTGTTGATGCGTTATGAACGTTCGCTCATTGTCGCTAGTCAACTGGACGCGAAGCTGTTGTCCCAACTGGAGGAGCCCACAAAATGTGAGCCGATCATAATGCAGGCCATCAATCAAGCCAGGCAAGCACTTCTTCCTGTCAATATGTTTTCTGCAAGGATCGTTGATTACGAAACTCTCCTATGAGAGTTCCAGTTCGAAATTGACCTTTAAGAAAGTCTCCCATCGCTGGAAAGCGTTGGAAGTACTGTACCTCTATGTAATGTCTGAAGAATACTCATCACAATATGCAGAACAACACATCTAGGAGAAATAGTTATTTTTCAGGTGTTTATTTTCAAGCCACTTACAGATACCATAGGAAAGATGATGCGGGTGCTGAGAATAGGCGATGCTTACGAAAGTTAAGAGCAGCTTGATGTGGAACAGTGATGCTAACGGATCTTTGATTATCACTGAACCCGACCGCATCTCCTGCTAACAATTGCAATTACGAAGGGAGTGACACACACGAGCGTTTATTACAGTAACCACAGTGGGGAATAACAGTAAAAATCACATTAACTCAAATTATCGGAGTTCGTGTGGATCATAAATTTTCTTGCGTCTCTTGCCGTTCTTTTAAATTTATACTATTTACCCACTCCACACTTGAAATGGGAGGAGGAAAATAGAATACACCAGTCTTTTTGACCTGTTGAGTTTCAATGCCTTTACAGAAATACTTGAAAACGAACCAGACAGTTGACTACAGTTACGATCAATCATGAATACGAGTTTACCACAGCTAACTTCTCTCTGCCCTCTGATTGGTCTAACTACCTTACAACCTCTGAGGGACTAAACCGGATCGATCCCAGGTAGTGAAAGTTGAAGTTACTGAACCAAATTGTTTTAGACTCAAGGTTAGGAATCAATTCACCTACCTGATCACTTCGGCTATTGCTTGAGTATGCGCTTAAACACCCTCACATTAATGTGTCTAATTGTGGGATCTGTTTTCCCGTGTTTCCTGTTTAATACATGAAGGGCTTAATCATGACTTAATGGCTTAATAATGAAGTGTTAAAAACAATTATTTCGACAAACTGTTGCTTCATCGTTGGTAGGAGCCATCAGAAGTACGCATCCACTGTGGATTCTGCATGACGAATGTTCTCATAAAAAAATCCACCACGGGCGTGGATCCATTGGAGACTGCTGTTCCTACTGGTCAACACCCGTGGGCACGGACCATGCTCTGCTATGAGCGAGATTCTCCCTGCACCTAGTAAACAACCGCAGAAAAACCATCGAAGACGGATGTCCACAATACAGTATCAGCAACGGTTGCAAATCGACCTTCAAAGCGGAACTATCAAATCGCCTCTCAGCTCAACCATCAGCCGGAGGACTCACTGAACACTGGACGACCATCAAGGAAGCGATCTAAACATTGATCAAAACAACGACAAATCCTGGCGCACGATCAAATCATTTCGTTGGATCTTCCCGACTTTGGTTGCCTTGCCGGATTCAAAATACGAAAAAGCGCGCAAATCCCTTAAACGCCAACTCATCAGGAGTCTTAAGAATGACCGCGATAAGTGGTGGGTAGACAAATGTAGAGTAATGGAGAAGGCTGCGGCTATCGGTAATAGCCGCAATCTTTTTCGTTTAAGTAACATGACAAAACAAAGGAAGGTAGGCATCAGTTTTTCAGTTTGAACAACCATTAACCACGCATATTCGAGTGCCGGTTTTGGTTGCTATCTTTTGGCTGTCCATTTGGATGAAGAATAGGAGAAGAAAGGAAAGTTGAAAGTGGAGTCGAAAAGAAAATGGAGAAGTTCAGTGGTCTAAGGTTGCAAAGAAATTAAGGAGATGCACGAACGCCACTGTTTACGACATCCAGCCATATCGCTCAGTGTCTCTAACCATCGGGTACGATCATCCCGAGGTCCCCAGCCAGGGAGCCTAACAGGACCTATGTGAGCCAGTTTCCTGGTTAGGGTTTTCATACCCTCGTGCCAGGTTTTAGCTTGACCACCCTTGGCTTTTTTCCACTCTGTATCTGCTTCGGCGAACATCGCTCGCCGTGGTAACCTACCTGGTGACATGCGTAACACATGTCCCAGCCAGCGTAATCTATGGAGGTTGACCACTTGCTCCAGTGGGCGACCGTATTTATCCAAAACTCTGCCCCTAACCTCAGCATTGCTCATCCGGTTACCCCAACAGATTCGTGCAATGCTGCGTAGACAGCGGTGTTCAAACACCGACAGTCTGTTTTTATATTGTTTTCCTAATGGCCAATTTTCTGCACGGTATAGCAGGACTGGCCGAACTGTCGCGGCATACACTCGACCCTTCACAGACAGCCGGATGTCGCGACGGCGTCACAGATGTCTCAAGTTAGCAAATGCCAACCGAGTCTTCTGTATGCGAGCTGACACTTCATCCGTGATGCGTCCACCGGGTGAGATGTAGCTGCCCAAATAACAAAACTTATCCACCTGCTCTATTACTTCCCCAGTTAGAGTGAGGCTGGGTGCTGGACC
>UZAN01039486.1:46562-61735 GCA_900618425.1 Echinostoma caproni
GATTATCACCCCCGAAAAACACGAGAATCAGTGTTCAACAAGGAGGACGGTATGTTGTTAAATAGGGTAAACTCCGCCTTATGGTATCGAGAAAAACTCACGTGATGCGATTGTCCTAAGAGCAAGAACCTCAATAGGATCAAACGTATCCGTGAAAATGGGTTATACATGTGCAAAATATACGTCCAGTTGGTTTAGCGCGTGTTCGAATCCCAGCATGATTCAAATTTTTTAACAACTGGATTGCATGTAAAGGGACATTTTCTTTTCAAAAGGATTTGCGAAAAGTATAACATCAGGGCTTGGGAAGAACGAATGCCCAAATTCTGTTTAATGTTTCGTCTTGATTCTGCTTCCAGTGATTCAATCCTCTTATTTTTTCATTGTCATTGGACAGGGATTGAAAGTTATTTGCATTTAAAAAATGCTCGCCTATTTTAATTTAAAAACAAGCCGTAGTTGGAATTTGGTTGGCCTAGAAGAAACGTTTTCAGCGTGTTTAGTAAAAGTTTGGGAACAGTTCATTGTGGGGTTTTGTAATCAATTTATGGTGATCAGAAACAAATGTTGTCTAACCACCTTAACTAGTCAGATATTTTCAAGAAAATATCAGTCATCAAACAATTTATTATTAAAATGTTTGATAGGAGGATTATTCTATACAATCCGAAACTGACAGAATTGAGAAATTCTGTAAAATAATCAATTGAACCTTCAAAAACAAATATTTAAACAGGTATAGCCAATTTTTGTTTCGGCTCCGAAATCAGGATATTTTAACCATGTAAGTATAAACGAAGAGTGAAAGAAAGTGAACAAAAGTTGTTTTCGGTCTGTCTTAAGTTCTCTTTGTATATATATAATCAAAAATGTGAAATTGTTTGTTGCTATTCCAACCATTTGGTGATATGTTGCACTTCGGAACAGATAATTTCCCATCAATGGCGAGTTGTATTTTACCAGTCAAGATTTTATTCTCATCCCAGTTGTCAAAAACTTGGAGGAGGAAGCCGAAAATCGAGGACAATCGAAGAATGACAATGCTGAGTACAGTATCATTTACTGACTACTCGGTTTTTATCCCAAGCTGTATTCCATGGTCGACACAGCCATTACAGTAGATACGGACGTTCATCATCAAAACATCACAGAAGGTTTTCCAGGGAATTAGGAATGGTGGAATTATTCTTTCACTGTGTCACATTCTAGTTCAGAATCTATCAAAAAACAAAGTGAACCGGGATGGAATGAAAAGCTAACCTCGTAAGGGTGCTAAATTTCAGACAGACATACTTTCCGATGAGCAACGGTACACTATCTTACCTTATGTGCTCAAATCACGTTGATTGTGTGCCTTTTCAACTGCATTACTTTTCCCTCTAGTATTCACATTTACGATAACTTGCTTCAAGTATGATTTTTTTATTGTTACATATTCACCATTAGCAAGTTGTTCATGTGCCTTGTCATATAACATATGCTCGACTCAATTATTCAGAAGAAAAACCCACATCAACGTACTAGTGTAAAAGGTTCGTTTGTGTTTGTGCGGAGAATACTGTCAATGCTCGTAAAGCATTATGGTGCCAAGAAGCTTTCGTGTCAACAATTCCCCCGGTACCACAGAATCGTGATAAAACTTCATAAATCTCGTGTTGTTGTGACAGGTCGATGTTACTCTCAGTGATTAATAGGAAAAGCATCGCTTCCTAACTGTTTGCAGGTATAACGGGTGTTTGAGAATTCCAGATACCCTGTGACACTTGGTTTTGATTCTATTAGGCTCTGATCATTGTATTTTCTATTGAAGTGACAGTGAAGAAATGTGCCATAGACATTCCGGACCCAAATCAGCCGCGATAAACCAGTTTCACTTTTTCAAATCATGTTGATCTTTTAACTCGCGGGAGTTCTCAGGCATCGCATTGTGTATCACCGTCTTTCAGAGTGAATTTCATTCTCCAATAGTTAATCGATTAACCACGATTCAGATTCAATTGGTTTGGAAATGAACTTGTCACTGGTCTCGAAAAATGCCAAGATAGTCATTAGTAGAGTTAATCACACAATAGAAGGACTAAGTTTTTCGTTGCTCAAAAATCTTAGAGTCTATGTAGTTTTCGCGGCTTCAGTGGTATTAATATAATTACTAACTACCCAGAACCAAGCGCATTAAGTTTCAATTTCACATTGCATGATAGCACTATTTTGATTGATTCTCTTTGCACAGGAAGATGATAATAATTGTTGTTAGCGCTTAATGTTTTGCACGAGAAATAAAACCGTTGACTTGCACAGAAAATGCAAGCTCGATTATGAACAAGCATGGGTAGTTGTATTGGTATTTGTATAGACTTTTGCGTTAACAGATGCCCGCAATTTAGTCAAAAATTACACATCTCATCTGAAAAGGAAATAATATAAGCAAAACATCTAAAATCCAAAATTGTTGAGTAATTCAGAAGAAACGCTCTGTCAGTTTACAAGGATTTGGAATCAAAACTTGATCCCTACAGTCGACGAGGACAACCAAAAACCTAAAAATGTTAAGTAGTTGCTTTACCTTTGGGTCTTACAAGACGTAGAGGCAGGCGTCAATCAATGAGGTTAGGTTATATATATACATATATATATATATATATATGCAAATATAATAGCGTATGAGAGTTAATGATACACCATTATATATAAGGTGTACCTGAGGACGAGAAAGAGTAGTTTAGACTTACTAGAATGTCGTGAGAAAAGTAAAGTCCTTATTGGTGTTATCAATTATTTTGAATAATAATAGGTAGGATTTTCATAGATAGATAACATCACGAGACCATGTATATGAGTGTCATTCCTCACATTGTCAAACATTTAAGAAAATATACTTGATTCTTGAACGTCAAATAATAACGACTGTAACGTAAATATGCAACAAAAAGAAAATACTGTTTTTGATTTTTCACATCAAGTGACTACCCAAACGAAACGATAAATGAAGCAGTGAACAGTAATCGTTTGGGTAGGGAATGTGAATATGTGCATCTTTCTTATTCTAATTCCAGAAACAGGTTCTTAAAGGTTGTGAAATGCTGCTAAACAAAAGTAGGTGTTGGTTCATTTGAGCGATTCACACGTGACATTGGAGAGGAGGCTAATTGTGCTTGGGAACACGATGTGTCTGTCCTCTGCTGTCAGTGCTCGAGAGTATTCTGTTTGTATAGTTCGTGGTTCTCCAGCTTGATCGTTACAATGTCGTCAGGAACCAGTTGCTTAGTCCTTTAGTGTAAAACCATGGGGGGTTGTCAGTCTGACCCAATTTGTGTCCACTGTCGACCGAATGTTGCGGAATTTCACTGTTAGACAATACGTTTCTATCGTATTCGTCTCGTCTTGTATCCAATACTACAAACGCACGGAGCGATGCAAAATGACCCATAGGAATCTATAGAAAATCTGTTTTTGGTAAACTGAACAATCAATCATTTATTCTCGGACAGGGCTCTAACATACAATGCCAGAAAAGCTTTTCCGGTGACTTTTGCAAATGTTTGTTCTGTAATTGTCGCTCTTGAGCAAGAACATGACTGGATTCACTGATTAATTAGAAATCCCAGGCCGATTTGCATATCTGGTAATACCTGCCTAATCCGAGTTAGGTTTGCCCACGGTTGGCAGGCTAAACAAATTTGTGTCACAACCTGGATTGCAAGAGATTGAAGCTTACTGCAGTTGGTACAAAGGATTGTGTAGAAAGTAGTTAAAGGAATAAGTTACTTTTAAGTTCGACAACATTTGACAAACAGATAGAAACGACAAGCGACTGAGTAATGTGTTGTGTTATCACACGAGTGCTCACTGACATCAAATTTTGTAATGTGGAGTCAAAACTGTAGCACGATAATAAAAGCTGCTGTGCAGTGTGCAACAGTTTATGATTTCGGAAATAAAACGCGTAACTAATGAGCACTTATTATAAAAGTAGCACTTGCTCACCACCAGCGAAAGGTGTGGCGAACAAGCTGGCTTTCAGTGCTAAAACTACTGGCTAATTACAGCACATTATCACAAAAATTGGGGAAATAACATATGGAGACAGTTAAATCAGGGCTTTAGTGAGCATGAACTAGGCGTTGATTGGTTAGGAGATGCATGTTCCAACACTGACTATATAATTGGCAGAGCCTTCAAAATTCGGCCGTGCTGCATTCGTGCTCCAGTGGATAATTGATCAACGTTTATGGCATACATTGGATTTAAATTGTTTGAATCAAATTTATTTAGTTGTTTTTATGATTATTTACGTCCCGGGAATCTTTAAATAATTTGAAACATCATGTGTTACCGCAAAAGAGTGGCATTCTTGATCAGTTCAGTAGTCAAGTTAAAAATAGATAAAAAATTGCAAACCGTCTGCATTCGTCTATCGGTTCCCATTGATCGTCCAATCACGGGCCACGGCTGTTCATGACAGACACTGACTAATACTCATCCAATCCGTTTTGTCCATGAGCCAGCTTGACCTAATTGTCGATCATCATTTAATTGATTGATGTACTCTCACGATCATTCATTAAATCGTTAACTCGTTTCCGGGCCGCACGCTGTCTTGGGTGTTTTGATTTTCTGTCTTGGGTTACGGGCCCTAAATTAGGGTGCATAGCGTGGCGGTTGGAATTCGGTCTTAACACTGTCTAAGTCAGGTTTCCTTAGAAAGCACCGGGTAGGCTGACAATTGGCTTTGCGTAATATAAAACCTCAGAAAATGTCTATCCCTGCTGTTCACTCATCAAACCTACGATCACGGTTTGGAAAAATGAGCGACTTCACAAAATTGATAAGGATGAAAAATACCATGCATTGGGGATAATTATGAAACTTGGTTGCATCCTGACATAAACGGCTCTTTAGTTGAGCTGGATTTCTTTGATATACACCGGTTGGATAGAAACTGTTTACAATGTAATCACGGGGGTGGTCTAATAATCTACACCAAATCTTCTTGGTGGAAGTCTACAAATATTGTCCTAGCCTACAACATAGATCATATCTAATGTGTTTCGGTTGAATGTAAACCTCGTTTTCTTGGTAAATATCGTTCCATTGTAGCATCAAACATTTACATCGCGCCCCAGGGTACAACTTCTGATGTACAGACGTTTGCTGCTTTATTCATATCCGAACTTTCTAACTACACGGAACGCTATCTTTTTATCTTTAGGGATGAATTTAACCATGCCGATCTCCATTTTTTGACTCCCCTCTCTCTCTTATCACAATCTTGTAAATATCTCCACAAGAGGAAACACGCAGCTTGACCTCAAGTTTTCGAACAATCCTGACCTGTTTGCTGTGCGAACAGGAGTCCCTCTGGCAAACTGCAATCATTTTATCACAAATGTTTTGCTAAAAGTCAGGTCATTGGCCTGACTGTCTCGGTCGAGTCTGAACCCCAGACTAGCTAGTTGAACTTCTGCTTGACCTCTACTACCCCATGGTCCCTATGTACATCAATACTGCCGGATTTTTTCCCCACTTTGAAGACCCTCAGACGAATCAAAGAACTGTAACGACCTTGGCAGCTGCCGTTCCGTTTGAATGTGAATAGTGTTCATGTCCCACTGGACCTTTTGGTTTATGGTGTCTGCATTTTCCTCTCTCTCAGATTGTCAGTCAACTCCCTCCACGAAGAATATTCTGTCTGTCGACAGAATAGCCTACACCTAGACTCAGCCCACTTGAGTTTGTCTGGTGTATCCGTTCATGGGGGACATCCTTCCGCACACACGGACGCCTTGACTATCACAGACGCCATGCTAGACAAATGGATCTACAAATGGGTGCACAGCTGCACTCAGACCGTGGATCGAATTTCGAAAGCCCTTTATTGCGGGAAGTGTGCAATGCCCTGGGTATATACAAGACGAGAAAAACGGCCTACCATCCCCAGGGCAACGGCCAGGTGGAAAGAACAAACCGCTCACTAAGATCCCTGCTAAAGGCCTTCACAGAAACTAACCCTAAGGAGTTGGACCGCGTGCTGCCACGCTGCCTTCTAGCGTATAATAGCACGATCCAACGATCCACGGGCCAGACACTACACTTCATGTTGACTGACAGAGAGATAAGACTCCCGAGCGACAACCGACTTCCAACGATCGGCCGCCAGCGAATGACGGTCACAGTACGTGTCGAAGATGATCGACTCATTAGGAACAGTGAACCAGATGGCTCGCACACACCTTGAAGAATCTCAGAAATACCAGAAGGATTATTACGAAAAGAAGCGCTTTGGAGCCCCGTTACGAGCAGGCGATCGGGTATGGTTTCACAAGACAGACAACTCGGGGAGTACCAGCGAAACTCTATAAAAAATGGCACAGACCCTTCGTGGTAGAGTACTATCAGAATCAAACTGTGTCATTCGAGAAGTTGAATCGACGCAACCATCCTTTGTGGCACATTTTAACCAAGTGAAACCATACCTAGCACACACCACGCCGTAGACAAATAATAGCGAAAATAATTTGAGCCCGGCAGGAGTTGCCGTCGAAGTAGAGGTACCGATTGAGGAAGGAGTCGCTAGGACGTCGAGGACGACGCTTTCGGGAGAAGGGGATGGTGTAGTGTGAAACCGAAATGGACTGAAGCCCAGTAATTGAATGTCAAACTTGCGCTGACAACCACCTTTTCCCCTTTCCTTTTACAGGCTGTACAAGTTGCAGGACGCCCAACACAGTGATACAAGACACTGAGAACGAAGACCAAAACAGCACCCACACGTAACATTACCATTTTGTATTGTAACCATTTCATATTCTCATAGTGTTGCTACGTTTTGCACCGATGTAATTTCCTCCGAATCCGTCGAGTCTTCTCCCTGATCGAAACGTACTACAGAACGGGCATATAAAAATCGTGACCGAGCTTTAGCTAAACAAACCTCAGTGCAGATCAAGACTGAGATCCAAAATCCTGTCAGTCTTTACACTGAAACACTACTTGATGATCGGAATTGCAAGCCTAGCCGGAGTGCTATGAAAATACTCTGTGGAACAATAATCATACTACGTGGGTCTCAACCCACAGCAGCTGCACTCAACTATATGTTTTCGGCGTTAACTCAAACGGAAGTATCGGAATAATATTTCCACTCAGTCAATTTTCATCAGATGTCGGCACAGCCGATGTGCCTCCAGACATCAAAAGCTTCCAGTTCCGACAGACTATGTCCGGTCATCCTCAGGGATAGTGTATTATCTGGCGGAGCCAATTGCCGGTATTTTCAACCGTTGCTTCGAGGAACAAAATTTTCGACGGTTAGAAACCTGCGCGCATTACACCAGTCCCAAGATGGAAGCAAGGAGATTTCGACCAATCGCCTGCATTTCCATTTTACTCAAATTGTTTGAAGTTTGGGCTTAGTAACATTATTCCTGTTAGATCAGTTAGATTACAATCAATTCGCTTATTGCAGACAACGTTCTACTTTAGACGTCTTTGCGCATTTGGTAAACTCGGTTTTGAGGTCCCTAGAAATGCATGGTACAGCATTTGGTATGTGCTTCCGCGACTACAATCATGCTTCTAATTGTGGAGACAGGGTAGGCTTTTGTCTCCACTTCAGAGTGCTGAACTATCCCACACTACCCTGACTCTACTCGAAGATTAATTTCCCGGTAGAAGACACTTCACGAAGTTTCCTGGAAAAATTCCTGAGTCGTTACCGGTCAATTCAGAGGTGCTCTAGGGAGCAATACTGTCCCGTTTTTTCTCTTTCTATATACAAAACCTACCCACTGAAGCAGATAGTCTTCTTATGGAGTATGCTGATGATGTCACCATTGTTTGCAAATTCCTAGGTGATTTCCGTTTCTCACAGCTTCAAACCGGTTTGTCTGCCTTAAGCTAATGGTTTTCGTATTCCAAATCATCAATCAATTCCCCTAAATGAGGGGGGGGGGGGGNAACTGCTACATTTTTTTGAAAGGAATGGTTCTGTACTCTATGTTGACAACCAGCCTATTCTCCCAGTACGTACTCAGCAATACCTCCGTGTTTCTATCTGCCAAGATCTCACCTGGACTTCAAATTTAAGCTCTACTATTAAAATAATTCGACGATTGTTTTTCTTTAGTTCCCGCTTTGGATCTTTGCAAGTTCCACTGTATTTACTCACCCGGTTTGTATATTCTTGTGTTGTTACTGATCTTATTTACTACTCCTCAGATTTATTTGTCACTCCATTAAAATTATTTCACGTTCAGGTGGTACTCTCTATTCACACTTGCACAAATTTATCACCGACAAAAAGTTGATCTCTTGCGAAAACTTCTGAAACAATATTCTATCAGACTTCATTCACCCATTACACACAGAACTTAAACAACGTCTATCCACTTCTGTAACTAGGTGTCGCTAAACATTTGTGTATACTCGTACCAGTGCCTATCGTTTGTTCGTTATTCCATATCTTTCGAGATTTCTGGGACCAAAAGCATCCGTTAGAGACAAACTTTGAAGTTCCTACGTAAATGACATCCATCCTCTTGAATTTACGATGCTGTATTTTACATTTCCTCTGCAACTGTATGCAAGGAGCTGTAATTCCATCCATTTGGGTGAATAAAGCGATTTGTGAGAATATTCAACTGAAATGTTAGGATAAGGGATTTTTCGAACTGTTTGTGTTCACGTATGGGGGGGTTGGTTAGTCTATTCGCTATCACCTTTACTGCAGATAACAATCGAACTTTAACATCCGGGCCCCGGTCATTGAGTAGGTTGAACGGAACGATTTTCGCACATCCACGATAGTCATATGAATAACAACCGCGCTCACATCTGCTCTTATCGGTCTCCGACGGAAACAAGCTGAGTAGTGTTCTCTCATTCGATTAAATATCACTAATTATGCGACCAATGTTGAAACAGGCACCTTCCAACCCCTCAACTTCTATTTTAAACTCATCGAAACCCTAATTTGACTGTATCCATGTGTCAGTTCCCTGAGTATTATAATAATGTGATTGTGTATTGGTGTGTAATTGATCAGTAGATAAAGCAGTGATAGCAAAATTGTTCACCACGTCTTTGCTTTTCTGATCAATAATGGCTTGAATTGAGCTGGAGAATTTCGAAGCTGCTCGCAGATGACCGAGTAAAATCATATCCCGGTGTAAAGCTACATGTTTAAAAGTTCGCATGTATTTGCTGTGACAACGAAAAACGGGCAAACATCATTATGGTTTTACTTTCGATACTCCTGTTGATTAAGCTGATTTGATGTCTTTATCATCATCGATCGCTAAATACACTGACTTCAGCCGATATGCATTTACATAGGCTAGGAGTTTAGGTACCACCGCAAAAGTTTAACACTTGTCAATAAGCATAGCAATAAACACTGCTGAATGAAATTCACAACGATGAAAATTGGTGCCTACAATTGAGTAATTTGAAACAAAATCAATAAAACGAAGCAGAAGTAGTTGATCGAGAACTCAAAGTATGTGGAAGTTGGTGGGACAATTGATTAGTTTCCGACGTTTTTATTGAACTGATCACTAGGCACTGGGGCTATGAAAATCTATTAACGCAGCATTGTTGTAACAGGGAATTACAGTTACCTTCGACAATAAAAATGAAAGTCACAATCTACTTTGCAAATGACTTTATTAATGAAATTGTACATTTAATTTCTGTCATCACTTTATGACATTTGTTGACATTAAAATTAGTAACCCCGATTTAATGGAAATTTCCAACAGCACAAAATATCGGGCTATGTCCGCGTGTGATTATTACTTTATCAATAACAGTGATTACTAAAGTTTTGAAAGATAAATAAAAAATTGTCATAATCGTAAGTACGCTATGATTTTAAAAGGAGCTGGTATCTACAAAAGAACACGCACTTGATCATATAGTTTTCTTTCCTTAGACAGCTTAGCACCCAGCTAGACACAGACGACAGAATCATTATACACCAGTGAACCACAAATGGGTTTTACCAAAGGCTAATACTATCTAATTTCTATCACAACATAGTTACAGGGTATTGTTTGTCAGATGATGCACAATGTATCGACGAGACATGAGTGAACAAAAAGCAACGAGTGGAAATCGATACAGTCAATCACAAGATTGGGTTTGAGCTGGTTTCTCGCAAAACACAATTGTTTATTGATAACGGACTACAGATGGGGGCGAGGTGGTATTTTTAGTCGAAGAATTGAAACAAACTATCGACTTTTTCAACTTCTTAAGTCGAAGCATGTTTTTTCTGTTTGGCTATAGCTCTCAAGTTACTGTCAGAGAATATCCTTTTGAGTTATGGAAATATTCCCTGATTGTCAGAGAAGCGTTTTTGAGCTCCACAAGAGTGGTGTTCACCTCTTCAGATGAATGAAACAATTTTTGAGAGGAAAACCAAACACCAGCACTGGGCTGGGTGACTCGCAGCATGGTTTGTTTCTACCATTAGAAGACACGCAAGTCAGTGCACGAGTTTAAAGTGTGTGCATGTTTTTCCTAAAATTTGCCATAACGGAATGCAACCACAATCAGCCAATTTCATTTCGGACTATTCCCTGCGAACGGCTTCAACCCAAAATACCTCAGTTTACATCTAGCGGAAACGGAGAACTAGCGAACCGATTGAGCATTTCCTGATTGCAAATGGGAACTACTGAATACAGTTATTACATAGACGAAATATTTTATGCGGAAGTGACTTAAACAATAAAAACAACTAAATTATCGTCCAGACATATTTGTTTTTGCTGACATTCTATCAGTCTTATAACATTCTTTTTCATTGGAAATATAGACCAAGTGTACCTGCATATGTGAGGAAACGTTTAGACAGTCTGATGGTTGCATGAGCTTTGCTAATTCAACGTTGTTTTTGTATGAAGGCTAGTCTGTCAACTTCAATTTGGTTGAAACAGAAGGTTTTTGTATGGTGCACTAAACAGTCTGCTAAACTTAAATTTCTAAAAACTGACTGACACAAGTGTTGCAATGAAGTCACAGGGGGAAATGCTTTCGTTGTTACCGTATATGAAATAAGAAGAATAACACACATCGGTCTGTTAAAATGATGGTCGCATAATAACTTATAATCGTGTAATTTAGTATAAAATATCTTTTATACGGTCATTTTAGAGTTGAAATGTTTTATGCTTGTAAAATGTTGCCAATGACGCGTAAATAAGAGTCGATAAAAAAGGATATTTTTTAATGTTATATACCAGGCACTGACATTCACGGTGTGACTGGTTAACGATTGGATAAGTTAGCTCTCAGGCAATGGGAACGAATCCATGCAATATGTGCAATTAGCGTGAGAATGACGGGAAAATGTGATCGACAGGTGTGTGATTTATGTCTGTGGAACTAATGTGAAGTTGTGGATGTAAGGTGCATAAAAAATTTGTCAGATCTTTCCAGCTATGTTAAAATTGGAAATGGCAATGATTTACACTGTTCGGGCATTTTTCTTTTTACACTCCCGATCTGTATAGTCTCAACAGAGTTTAGAATCCCGTTATTCGAGAATATGAAGTGGAGCTTACAGGTATCCAGAATCAACTCCTCTACAATCCTGTTACTTGCATGCGTACTGCATAGTGAGGCTTGATACAAAACACTGAAAAGGTTCTACATGTTAAAGACTGTATGGTATGTGTAGATATTATTTACTAGATTGGTTAATAAACATGCTATGACTTTGGTAAGTTAATTCTACTTCTCTTTGATGTTCAGCCACCGAAGAGAACGCGGTAGTTTAGAAGAAGTTAAAACTGATTTACCTAAATTGATAGTATATTCATTATAGTTCATGAACACTTAAAGTGTTTCCATGGTTTTACTGAAGAGACAGCTGCAAATAGATTAGGCATGATGAATATATCTTCAAGGAAAAAATTGAATTTCCAGAGACTTTTTACAATGCAAGTGGGATGGTACCAAAGCATATTTTTGATAAATTCATTTATAACTGTTCCCTTTGCAGTGAAGTTGAAGTATTATTATTTTATAACTTTCACGTGATTAATCATTGAAACCAATTAAATAATAAATAACCAATTTTTGTGCAGCTAAGTAATAAATATCACTGTTATCCTTGAGCATCCATGTCAGCAGCTATGAAATATGTGGATAAAGCGCGATTATTTTGCCTCAAGATAATTCATTTTGTCTGCGTGACCTGGGTGCAGATTAGGAAACCGTAACACGCATCCATCACGCATTAAAATGTGAGAGGTTAAGGTCAATGAGGTGCTTCCATTTAATTAAGAACTCGTCTTGAGAAACGTTAGACCAGGTAATCTGTCCCTTGTCAAATTCTCATCTCTGCTGACAACACCACGGTATGGAGCAATATGCATCGCTTTAAAAAAAGCTTTTTTTACTCTCTCTCTCTCTCTCTCGCCACTTCGTAAGAATCCTGGTTTCAGTTTTATATTCACATCTTCAGAACACCGATATATTTGAGGAGTTACAAAAAGAGCACAAAATGCGCGCTTAGTTTCTATACTCCACGAAACATCTAATACTGAGGCAGTCTAGTACAATAACGGTGTATCGTTATCAAAGATACTCGTAACCCAATGGTAAAACCTGCAACCACGACGATTTTTTGAAACTTCACTAGTTGAATCGTGAAAATTGATTCGGTCATTCATGTTTGGGCGAGTCACGAGCTTCGATCACTATCAACTGGTAACAGTTGCTTAGGCAACCAAATAATAAACGAAAGGTTCTTCTGAGCTCAGCCCATCATCATCATTGGCTACTCGATTTGCAACCTAGGTGAGCTCATTAAGACTGTTCGAACGAAAATCCAATAACATAAGAAATACATTCCGGACATTTCTGTGGTCACGCACTCAGTAAAAGGTTACGCATTTTGTACTGGTTTGCGATGAGTAAACGTGAGTCTCGCTGTAAACACCTAATTGAGAGCCGGTGATAAATGACTATAAGATTCTGTATCAAATCCGAAATAAACAATAATTAGAGAAAAATAAAACATCATGGTGGTTTCAAAAGGAGACATGCTAATGGATTATTGGAGAGTGGGAAAACGGAAGTTATTCACTGCACAATTTCGATAAAAAAACGATAATTCCTATTGACCAAAACAATTCACGCTCAACTCTGTCTACCCGGCTAGACCTGTAGTCGCGAGTCCTAGAATAGAATGAGATACAAACTAAGAACTTGACTTTCGTGAATTATTCTCAGTTAATATTCATCGGCTATTTGATAGTAGTTGCCATTTAACAAGCCGAAGACTTTCATGAAGGATATTTTATTTACATATAGACGCATAGATGTGTATGCTACCGGTGTTTCACATAAAAGTAAAGAACTCCGACCAATAGTAAATAGGCGGCGCAAACGTCTCATACCCTGTTCAAGGGTGTCAGAAAAGCTAGTCCAGATCTACATTTCTAGAATTAGTTGCTTTCAACCCACATTTGCCATCTGTGTATCTGTGTTACCCTCGTGTAAGCTGAAGAACCTGTAGATGTGGATAATGCGACTATAGTAAATAAAGGTTTCACCGGCCGACATATTGTAAAGATAATGCCTAATCCGGCTAACCAAAACACAAGTCAGTGCACACACGGATTTGACGAGTAAATCAATCGTATTTGAATACTGGCTGAAATTTCACACAGAAGTAAATACACAGCCTTACTCTAATCTGCTTAAGACCGTCCATGTTGGTGTTTACCAAATCCTGCAGCGCAAGAATACTGATCCCTAGGCATGACCTCGTGTTTGGATAAGTGTAATGTGATCTGTGAAGTATCCGGTTCTCTCTTATATTCGGGCTTCCAACGAAACAGCTTGGCGCGGAGGGACACAACACTCAAATACAGTCAATCTCCTGCTATGTCGCACCCCTCGGCAATTCGAAAAAGTGGGTAGATTCCAGGAACTGCGACATAGCAGGGTAAACAGTAGTAGATGCTAATAAGTAGTATAAAAATCGGTTGAAAGTGTTGTGACAAAATAAACCGGATCAATGAAAAGTAGGTTAATCTCATTAGTTGTTACCAATATTTATAATTACAAACTGTTTATTTGTAACGGAATTTGGATGTACTGTCCTGCGTATCCTGTATGTATCAAAGAAATTGAAATCTTTTATGATGCCCTCAGCTTAATATCGGTACATTGCATGCGGTATTCAACCTTTTTCAGTTCTATTTGTCTAGTTATCCCGAAATTACCTTCCTTTCTTCAGAGGAATGTTTTCTGTCCCAATTATCCCATATTGTTTCCAGATATTCCTCCATTCCACTGCAACGTTAGGCTAACCACATAATTGATTATATGACGTGCACCATAATATACAATTGTTTTAGCTATAATAATTACATCCTTAATAAAGTATTCAAGGAAAATAGAGGTGAACCAGTTCGCATACAGCGAGAAGGAAATAACACCTGGAATGAGTGAAATATCTGTTACGAGGCATACTCAGAACATTGGCCTTCTTCCTATTTTGACACTGATTGTTCGTTGTGCAATCTATTAATGATTTTCTTTTGAAATATTTGTATCATTAGCGTCTGCAGACGTTTATTCATTCGCTCGCTCGCTTCTGTTGTTACCAGTGTCTGTTCAAACCGATTGATGCATTCATCATGACCGTTGTTAGTCGGACTAAGTTCAGCTAGTGATGTCTTGACGTGATTCATAAAAGCATAACCTTTTTTAATTTAAGATGCTCGAGTATCAGTTGAACATGTCATGCTGCTATGTGGATAGTCCGATTACTCCATCGTTTCACATTGTCTTGTTCTTTTTGAGATGATCTTGTTGCCATGTCCAGTCCATCCGTGTGGTGAAGGCACGCCCGCTGTACAGCCGAAGTTCACTGAGTATGCTAAAGACTCGCGGTTGTAGACAAGGTGTGGTTTCTCACTCGGGTTAGATGAGCAAGCGCCAGGTTTGTTGTTGCTGTGACGTATCCGACCGATCGATCAACGAACCCGAACGGTCATGTGATTTTCGGACCGGCTTAGGAGGAAGAAGTTCTGAATAGAATGCTGGTAGAGAATAACCACAGAGGAATCAGTTGTGAAACGATGCGCCATGTGGGAGATTCAGAATG
This sequence comes from Echinostoma caproni, assembly GCA_900618425.1. Taxonomy (NCBI): domain Eukaryota; kingdom Metazoa; phylum Platyhelminthes; class Trematoda; order Plagiorchiida; family Echinostomatidae; genus Echinostoma; species Echinostoma caproni. The sequence goes on from UZAN01039486.1 coordinate 61,690, forward strand.
AAAAAAATCAAGCGATGAGGACACTGGGCAAACGTTTGACTCGTCT
>UZAN01039486.1:65983-98282 GCA_900618425.1 Echinostoma caproni
AACATTGCATTCCGGACTGCTGGAGAGTGGCTTCTATCACACCAGTACCCAAAAAGGGATCCTCCAAATTTCGCCCGATTGCTTGCATTTCTATGGGTTTGTAAGTCTTGGAAAAGATTTTACTACAAAAGATGTTGCCCCAGCTGAATGCACCTGATCCCAATCAATTTGCCTATTGCAGTTCTAGGTCAGTCATTGATGCGTTGGCATCCCTTATTCATCATATCTCTTCTTCCTTGGACAGGAAATGTAAAGCTGTTTGGGTATGTTTCTTTGATTATAGTGATGCCTTTAATTGTGTTGATAGGTCCAAACTTCATCACACTCTTTGTGAGAAAGGCATTCAGCCGGAGTTCACCAATCTGTTAAGTAATTACTTCACCCATCGATCACAGTTTACCAAGTATAAGGGTCATAACTCTTCACTTTTACCCTCCACTCAAGGAGTTCTTCAAGGCGCTATTCTCTTTCCCTTCTATTTCACAACCTGTATTTCTTCAATGCCTGCTTTTGATGATTGTTTGCTCATTAAGTATGTCGATTATGTTGTACATGGCATGATGTTTTCGAATTCCTCCGTGTACCCCAAACTTATGCAGAATATTTCACTGCTCACCGACTGGTCTTCACAACACAATCTTAGAATGAATGAATCCTTCACAGTGTAATGATGTTTTATTTTCTTTACTGAAGGGTGATCAGTATATTGATGTGATGAACTCTTGTCAGCATATCATTATCAATGATGAAGAAGTTTCCAGAGTATGCTCCGTCAAATGTCTTGGAGTCACCATTTCCCGCAATCTTTCTTGGTCTCCTCATGTCATCGAGACATTTCACAAAGTCAGAAAACTCACGTTTTACATTATCCGTTTGAAGATGCTAACTACCCCAACTCACTTAATAAAGCGTTTTGTTTTATCCTGTATCCTTCCCCACTGGCTTTATGCATCCCCTGTAATGTTTCCGGACCTTTTAATCAGAGACTTCAAACTCATGCGCACATCCATGAAACACGTATGTCGATACAGCGGTATATCCCTTGAGTATGTTGTGCAGTTTATTATTTCACAGCACCTTAGGGCATGCCAGAAACTTTCTACCAGAATACTACTTGACCCATCTCACCCACTGTACCCGCACCATAGTCAATGTGTCTCCATATCTAGCACTCGTTCCATGTNCATATAGCAGCACGCACCATTACATACAAGTGCTCTATAATACCGTACTTGGCACGGTTTCTTACCAACGCTGAGCTTGTCATTGGGACAAAATCTTTACTAACTTGGCTTTTTGTATATGCAACGCATCATCATACATTTTTTTACCATGTAATTTCCAAAGAAGAGTGATTGTGTAGTAGCTGAAAGTTCATCCCCTATGGGGAGAATTAAAGCTGCTTCTTGACTTGAATTGACTAGATGACCAAGAATGGCGCTTCCTTTGCTCCCTGTTCCTTCCTGTTTGAACCAGCGTGGGCAGCGTTATTTCATCCGTTGTGATAGTTTCCTTGCCGTGCGGTCAATGTACATTGCATTATAAACACACCGGAAAGATTAGATAACCCTAGAAGTGGGCAGCAAATGCAGCCTATCTTTGTGGCTAGTTCGGATGTTGAGCGAGCCTGTGAACACACATAATGACCGAGCTACTTTGTAGGCCCGCTTCAATGAACGCGTCAGACCTCTGTTCATGAAATTCGACATAGCATCTCGTTGAAAAGGTAGACGGATGAGTACTTTCTTCTTTTGAGCCTCATTAATTTGTTCGGATTACGGCCTTACCTGAAAGCTTTTCTCGATGAGCCGTTGAGGATAACCGTTTTCTCTGAAAACGTCTTTAATTTTGCTATTTCTTTATTTAGCACAATGTCAGAGCAAATCTAGCGCGCTCGTGATGTGGGACTGTCCATTAAATTTATTTTCTGTCTGAGTGGGACGAAACTGCAAAAGTTTGTATATTGTCTCATTAAGCTTTGTTTTCTATGTAATCGACGTTCTAAGGAATCATCATCTTTTCGGAGGAGTGTCACGTATGGGAAGGCCAATTTCTCATTTTCTTCTGTTTCTAACGTGAACTGAATAGATTGGTTTGCTTCATTGAATATTTGGAGCAAGTAAACCAAGCTAAACCATGAAAACTAAAAGTAGATAAATAATATACAAAATAACACCTCAAGCTTAGATTGAATACCTCATCTGTATCATTAATAATCTCACTACTTTTTCCCGGACTTTGTGAACATGTTTTAACTAATGACAGGAAATACTTGTTTCAAGCGGACAGTTTTCTATTTTAGACATTAAAACATCATGTGTAAATTAAAAAACGGTCCGCCTAAAACACATCGAATAATGCTTACCGTACAAACGCTACTTAGACGAAAGGAAATATCTTGTGGTAGATAATCTAGGTCTTAATGGAAAAAAATTCACCATCTGAGAGGTTTGAAATGTACTTAGTTGTTCAAACTCCACAACAATAAGAAGCTAAAGCAAGGTAGTATTAATTGGCTGTTGGTAGATGGGCTGAAACGAAAAAAGTTCTTTTAAGTTAAAATCAACTGATCGGATGTCTGAGCTAAGCGGGAAATTTCTACTTGCGATTCAATCGAATCATCCAGGTTTGCAGCAATGAATGGGGTGGTGTGAAGGAGTAGCGAACTCATTTGTGACAAGTGGTCTGAATTATGAGAATGATAAAAAGTGAATGTTTCTACTTTCTTTTATGTTTATTGGACATAAAATTGTTCAGACAACAATGAGAAATAGGAGCTGCTGCCACACAAACCCTGTCTGGAGGAAGAAAGACATGGAGAAGATGGATCGCGGTGGTACGATCAGAACTCAGAATCTTCAGAGCGCTCTTTCGGTGACTTTAACTACTAGACCACAGGTACCGCAAGATAACAACAATCAGTCTTACCTCAGTACTGTCATTTGTATTGGATGATGGTACTAGTGATGGATAAGCAACCAAAGTGACACAAATGGGCCGTGTGCTTCCCCGTGCAATTTAGCCCATCGTGGATGCAAGCCATAAGTGTTGTTGCACAATTAAAGCTTTGTTTGACTGGTGCAGGTGTTCAGTAAATTAGGGTTTAAACTGTGGCATTTTTGAGCTAATTATGAAAATCTCATTGCATTTGGATCATTTATAGAATTCAAGGAGACAGTTAGAATTAACTGATGGGCATGTAACCTAACCTCTGTGGAAAATTCCCTTCAGAATCCGTAGGAATTCACTAAAATAACTTCTATTACTGATCTCCTCATCAGGGAAGCAAGAACCGTTTTCTTGCCTTATCTGCCAAATGACTTTGGCTAATCAATATGTATTTCCGGTAGTTTTGGCGAGTATAATAAACAGAGAAAAAACAAGAGGTAGTGAACAAGGTCGTTTTCGATAACTTCCTCCTCTGTCTAATACGTTCATATTAGTTTGCGAGAATATGCCGTTGCAAACACTGACCAACACGTTTAACCGAGCGCACGATGCGCTCAATTTTACGTCGGAGATGGAAATGGCCAGCAAATTCCATTTTTTAGATGTTCATCTTACCCAGTACTCGGACGGGACAATTAGTAGAGCAGTCTACAGAAAACCCACATGTGCAGGTCAGTACGCTCACACACGTTAAACGCTATGCGAATGCGATATGCCGATTCCCTATTAATATAACTGTGTTATTCAAATGAGGATGTCATCAAAAACGAGCTTGTTCGCAATTTCGTGTGTTTTTCTCAAATGTTACCATGGGAATCTTCAATAAACGAAGAGAAAACGATTCAGAAGTATTTCCGTGGTGTCCGTTCCATTGACTCTGCTTGATATACCAAATCTTTTCCCAAGCTTTTTGGATCGTGTTCTCACCTTTGTTCTGTAACCAATCAATTTAGTGAATGTAATACAATAACAATATTTCGGTTTATATTACTCGTACCAAGATGTTTCATAATTTTGATAATACTTCAAAAATAGGAATACGCTAGTGGTTACTTGCTGTTGATTCTCATCACTAGTGCGGTGTGAGAAGAATCATCCCAGTGCATCTATTCCTGTTTATTTACGAGCATCGGAAAGTATCAAACTAAATTTCAGGTTTCCTAAGAGCGGGGATTTGAAAAACTAATATTATTGCACGATTCAGGCTGTTGTAAACGTGGTGGAGAAAATTGTCGATGGCGCTTTCAGCAAGTTTGTCGATATAATCTTGTTGATTGAATGATTGCTCGAAAATCGATGACTGCATGATTTAGTTCCATCGGAAATTACCCCTCAGAAGTATTCAAATACTATTTTACCGGGACGAAACCCCCCTATAAGCTACTTCCCAAAACTTGCAATGAGCAATATCGTTTAAAAATAAGCAGTAATTAGTTTGACCAAGCTTTACAATTTCTGCTCATTTAGTTTTTTAATTTCCTGTATTTTTTACAGAAATTTTGGAGATTTTAGAATATGCATCTTGTTGCCATACTGTGTAGATATTTTCTATATGCGGACCAATAAGCAGTTGAAGAGGTATCCACAAATGGAGGTGCAGAAGAGAACTTCGTCTCAATTGAAACCGACTATTTAGTGTGCCTGGCACTTCTTAGCAATCAAATGAACTGATTCAAGCTTGCTAATTATAAAAAATTTTGTTCCAAGATTTTTCTCCTCATTCTGCTTCACTGTTTGATAGCTTTCGGTGTTGTTTCAAAGAAAATCTATTTTTCATTAGTTGCACAAATCTTTTCCATAACTTTGTACGCTTGAACCAGATTTGAATTTAACAAACGAGGCATTAAGAAACGTTATTCCAAAGATTGCTAGATCATTTTCTGGATACGTGAGAACTATATTATCCAGCAAAACCCCACTTGTATCCAACAACAAAGTGTAGAAATGTCACCTTCTCACTAGACACAGGAGAGCGACTGCATTCATTTGAAAGAAATTGGTATGCTCCATGTTAGCAACAGGGCTTTCCCCCTCTAGGTTCTTTACAATAGCTCACGTGGACTTCACAGCTCGACTCTGCTTTTGAAAAGATTCGACGATTGTGTTTTCTTGCGATTTTTGTAAGTTTCAATGAAACAATGTGTATCCATTTTCGTAACTAGGTGTTGTGATAGAATTGAGTACACTCCTACCACCGCTTATCGTTTGTCCATTATCCCATTTAATTTAGTAATTCGGATACAGAAAGCATTCCTCAGAGACAATGTTTTACAAACCCTAGGGAAATGATATTCACCTTCACATTTTCACGCTACCGTTCTCTTTTAAACTTGCGACGCTGTTCTACTTTTCTCTGTGACTGTATGCGATTTTAAATGACACTGTTGTGCACTGAGCTGAAACTCTACCCATCGAAGTGGGTAAAGCAACTCGTGACTTTTGATTTGAGGTAGGAATACAAATTCCAATTGTTTTCAGTCTTTCGTGTGTTCATCCCGATGCACAAAAGAAAAAGTTTTCCGCAGGAAGATTATGTACCAGTTATGTCATAAAAACGTATGCATGCACCAGTTCTCACACGTTTAGCCTCCTTTTTTCTGTTGCGCTCTCGGTTGAACGTGAGATGCGTTTTACCAATGCCGTTGTCGAAAACTCGTACTTGTACTTGTACTCGTACTTTGAACAGATGCCGGAGTGTGCAAACCAAGCGCGGTGTAAACAATTCTGCCGGTCACTCACCAATTGGTTCAGCTTTCCTTTGCTTTGATTCCCCGCGAACGAGTAAGTCATATGAAAAATGGAAAATATTTTCCAGTTCAATAAATAATTTATCGGAAACCTGGGTTAGCGGTCATTCTGAATTTTTGTTGTTCTTTTTGCTGTTATTGTTACAAACGAGGTGAAAAACGGGAAATCTGATTCCGACCTCAGCTTAGTTGTTTGCAGTTTCGCTCCTGTGTATTTCGAGCTTTATCGTGTCAGTGTTATTTTCTGTAGGATTGACAATTTTAAAATTTGTAAATTACTAGGTCTTTGATGTGAAAATTGCAAGGTAATTTGTATTGATGCTCCTTGATGCTATGTTGTAGCTCATTTTCATTTTGACCAACCGTCACCGGTCCCTCCTATTTAAACAATTATTGGTACGAAATAAAAAAGCAATTTCTTATTCATTACTCTATGAAATTCTATGTCACAGAAGCGCCATTTGAGAAATTGACTGTCTTTTTATCAAGAAGGTTTCATAACTGTGTTGTCGGCGTTGTCGGTGCGCTGCACAATTGAATCATTTTAACATGTAATCCGGAAAGTGCACGAGGACAAAGTATGCGCAAAGTGGTTCGAATAGCGTTGTCAAAAAGTATAAAACCGTTTTGTATTAGTAAATAAATCACATGCAAATTCAATTTGAAAGTTAGGGCGAGCAGTATATGAACTGCCGAATATACGTTCAGGTAACATGAAGTTCAGGCCACGAATGGGATTTTCAGAAGCCTTATTAGAGAAATGCGTTGTTGATTCACAGCTGGCCTTCGTTAACATTGAATTTCTGTAACGTTTGCAGCAGTGCCAGTAGGATTTTACTTCGAGAACTTGTATCCCGGGGGACATTTTGGCTCATGGGGTTTTGTCCCATTTGCCTTGCAGTTTTATTGATAACCCCGACCCAGGGAGGAATTGGCCGCCTGTGTCCTCTCGTTGCATCTATCTCAATCGTCCGCATCACTGCTCTTTGCCCGTTTCGTCAACCGCTCAGCCTTGTATCNCTTGTATCAATAACGCTAGCTGGGGATATTCCGTTGTCTACCTGTGTGAACTGCATCACGCCTAGGGAGCCCAAAGTACATTCGTATTTTATCTCAAGTAAATTTGACGTTGTACATTTTGTAGTATGTGTTTGTTATGAGGTGATCATAGGAGCCTGTAGCTCATAAGTTTGTCTAAGAGATTGAGTACATGGCGAAAGACTGATTCCTCAACATCGCTATGATGTACACAATCAACCATATTGAGTACATTTTTATAAAATCTCAAAAACCTTGGCCTGCAAATAACTATCCTCCTGCTACAGTCTGACAAAAAGCCTAATCCAGCCTAAGAAAATTAAGATAAACTCAGACAGATTAAGGTATCTCACTCTATCGTTGCTTTACCAGTAAATGCAAATTAACTGACTTCATTTATGGATCTACAACAGACTAACTTCGACTTTTTTGATCTATTTTCGTAGAACTGAAAGGCCATTTTGTCGAGTGCATTATTCGTCCCAGAACAAATGGTTGGACCTCGACATGTGAGGCGACAAGGAGGCGATTAGTTGTTGTTAAAATCATATAGTCCTCAATTAACTTATCAGTTTAGCCATCAGCGTTCATAGTTGACACTGCCAGTCAATATTATTCACAGAAAATGTTGATTTCTATCTTGGAAAATCCGTTTGTGAGACTATAACTGATGAGCAAGTGGAAATGGATTTGGTGACTAGGACACAAATGGCTTTTGCATTCACAAATCATCAAGCCCTAGATCTCGCAGTGATCCAGCCAACTACCGCCCTGTTACACTTCTTCCGATATTGTCGAAAGTCATGAGGGCTGTTGTGGCATATCTGTTGATGGAATATCTGGAGAAGCATGAACTTTTGTCTCCAACCCATTACGGATTTCGGCACAAGCGTTCGTGCACCACAAACCTAATCCTTGCACGGGATGAGTGAACAAAATCCGTCGATGCAGGCCAGCCATTGGATATAGTTTATTTGGACTTCTCCAAGGCATTTGATCGAGTAAACCACCAATTTCTACTGCGAAAACTCTACAACTACGGAGTTAAAGGTTCGGTTCTGGACTGGATCAAGGAGTTTCTCCGATAAAGGACCATGTCAGTTCGTGTTGGTGATTCATTATCAGAGCCTATCACCGCTACCCGGGGGTTCCTCAAGGATCCGTACTTGGGCCTCGTCTCTTTCTTGCATTTATAAACGACCTGCCACATGTCCTTGGGCCTAATACACTGCTATTTGCGGACGAAGCTAAGATCTGGAGAACGGTAACACATCCTGAGAATCATACAGCACTCTAACAAACGATCGACGCAGCCCACCGATGGTCGATCACCAACGATATCGCGTTCAACGTTTCCAAATGCAGAGTTATTTCCATGCAGCATAAAAATTTTTCTCCTACGTTCTGGGGAACCAAAATACTACCGCATGCCACTGATGAAAGGGATTTGGGGGTTATGGTACAGGAGGACGTAGGATGTTCCCAACACTGTGCCAGAGCATCATCTATGGCTCTAAAGCAAGTTGGACTACTCAGACGTGTTTTCGGGCAGTTCAAAATAGCACTCTTCCCACGATTGTTATCAGCGTTCGTTCGGCCACGGAGTACGCCGTTCAAGTATGAAATCCATGGTTAAACCGCAACAGGAAGGCTCAAAAACGCCCGCAAAGGCTGGCAACGAAATTAGTAAAGGGTCTATATAACAAGACACACTCCGAAAGAATGCAAATATTGGGACTCTACCCATTCCAATACCGTCTACTTCGAGGGGACCTAATATTGGTATATCACACAATGCATCAACCCAATCACCCTTGCCGTTCTCTACTGACTTTATCTCATAATGATCAACGCATGGGACATCCACTAAAAAGGTGAAGACCCAGAACAGCCACCTTGATTGCTGGTATCACTCGTTTGCAGTCAGAGTGTGCGGCGTATGGAATTCTCTCCCATCTGATGTGGTGTGTGCTCCTACAATTGAACTATTTAAATCGCAACTCAATAAAGAATTGGAACACTTAAAATTTCAACATTTGTGAGTGATCACGCGCATTATTATCACTGTTATTTTCTGTTTGTTAAGTTATTCAAAAGATTCTGTAAAACTCCTATGGGGCATGATAAGCTTTAGCTTTGTTAAATCGCCCATAATAAAACTTTGACTTTGCCTTTGCCTTTGATTCTCTAATCACAGCAATCAACCTACAGGAGGCTTTATTAACTTGTCGGAAACCACTGTGATGGCATATTTATAAGCTTCACTAAGGATATAATTCACAGTTCGAGAGCGAGATCATATTTTACTCGTGTGCTTTGTATAATCTGATTGAAACAATTGAGAGCAAAATACACATCGTCTAGCTGGTTTATCTAATCACTATCCTTCCCGATCATGGTTTATTTGAATTTCGGTCTTATCAGATTATTTTACAATACCTGTCGAGTGTAGAACCATCGTGCGAAACAGTTTGTCGAGGTTGTTCATCTATGCTTTGAGAGCACAATCCGATTCATTGTGCTCATTGGGTGAGACTGTGATTTTCTTTTGTCCGCGCGAGTCCTATTTTCCTCATGGAATAACCACACCTGTGGTGTAACACTACTGATAACTGCCAAAATCAATGAAGATTATTCATGTATCAGTCATGTAAATTATTTTTTGCTCTAAACCAACGCTATGGATGATATACTCACTACAAGGTACCAAGTAAAAGGCCATTCACATTTCCTGGATAGAGTTTTACTTTCGAAATAAATTCAAATTGGCATTGAAAATTTTTCATTTCATCAAAGGTCGTAAATGAGCTACTCAACTTGAACTTGGCGCATTGAAATATTGTTTTATATTAACGGTACGGAAATGTTTTGATGATTTGAATAACCAAATCAATTGATAGCATCGCGGAAAAAAGATTCAGACAAACAGTTTCAAAGAGAATTGTATCAATAAGTGATTTTATGAAAGAGGATTTCTTGTATTTTCAGGGGAAGTTTTATAAGAAAAAAGCAACCAAACAATGTGGACCCCAAGAATACGCTCAGATGTATACCGAAAGATATGTACATTTTACGGGGACAAATAATATTTTCAAATTGCAAGTTTTTTCTTGAAATTATCGAAGGTTGTTTTGTGCAGGCGCATTTGAGTTACTTTTGACTTGGAAGAACTGGAAGAAATATTTTCTGATACTGTTGACCTTTAATAATTGTATTGTTGTATATCTGTAGGGGGTATCCTAGGTGAATTCTAGATATCGTCAATTTATGATGATATTAATTTCCCTTTATATTGTGTGCGTGTATGTGTGTGTGTGTAGATCTCTCCCCTTATTCTTACGTCTAATCCGAGGATTTCGGTTGTGAGATCAAGCTGACCCCATTATGAACCGTATTGTCTACTCATCCGGGACAAAAGCGGAAACGCTTTCTTGAACTTTCATGAATGAATTTCACCGAATGATTGAATTGCTAATTTGAATAACCTGTGTCAAACTAAAAAAATCGATGTTTGCACAAGTTATTTATTTTTGCAATTTTTGCATCAAATATGACATGAAATAAACAGTTGCCAGTGATTTTCTTGAGTTTTTCGTCATGAGACATATGTGATTGACAATTTTTAGAGTTAAAATATAAACCCAAACGAAGTGTGCCCAGGTGTGTGATGTGTGATACAATCCTACTTAGAGTACCAAGCTTAGATTAACTCATTCGATTTTTCATAGGCACCAGACACTCTTGTTGGTCTTAGGTGTGGGTTTCACTCCTTGGGAGATCGTTAATTCCCCATGAGGTAATGCATTCAAATGAGATGGAAATATTTGTGATAAACAACAAAGAGCACTGAATAGCTGCTTCGTCCTGTTTGGGACTCGTCAGCAGTGCGTACTTTTTGTGTCCCTGTCAGGACTCGAACCGCTATTTTTCGGGCTGGGACTTCAAACCCTTACCCTTGAGCTACACAATCGATGGTTATCACCTTGGGCGAAAGGCACAGCTAATTTAGATTAGTCCATTTGATTGTCCAGGGACAAAAACATACTCACTGCTGACGAGTCCCAAAAAGGACGAAACAGCTGTCCAGTGCTCCTTGTTGGTTATCACAATCCTACTTAGTTTGCATCAACGGCTATTTAACTGTATGCAAGTTTTGGTTGATTTGAACAATTCCAATCAAGGGTTATGACCTGGAACCCTGTCTCATCCTCATGCGGGGTTGTCCGATTTGTGTCCAACTCCACCGCGATGCTCAGACAGATAAAAGGAGATAAGCATCTATGGCTGAAACGACAGTTTTGTACGTGATGAAGGAACGGGGCCTATCAAATAAACAAACCTTTGAGAGATAATTTGCAATTAACTAATGGCACATCGATCAGATTGGGGAAGTTTTGTTCACGAACCAACTAACGAGAGCATCGCATGGAAAATGTTAAAGAAAGTCAATTTGCTCACATGAAAATTAAGAAAATAATGCACTCTGTGCAGTCAATGATTCCGCACACATTGTTTGGATATAAACGTGCTGTATGATAGTAAGTTGCTCATTTTTATTTGGTTCAATGCAGGCGAAGTATGCCCTGTGATCCAGTTCAAAGCATTATTGATTTGTCAATGAGAGACTTTTCTGTGGGAAACGCGAGCTTTCGTAATTAAGTTGGACCAATCGGTGACCGCAATTTCCTAGATGTAAATAATAATCATTCTGGTGAAGGTCGAAAACATTTAGGAAATTGTGATTGAGCACGTAACCTAGATCACAATAATTGCTGTTGTGGACAGAAAAATGATTGAGGCAAATGGACATGGCTCATGGAGAACTGTTCGCGAATTCTACCATTTATAAGCCAAATTACAGCTGATTTTTTGGAATGATATATTCAAAGGAAGACTTCCAAATTTTAGCTTACGAACCATTGGTCTTCCTTCAAACCGAACAGGTCAAATATCCAAGAGAAAATCTGTGCAAACTGTGGTTTTGCGGGTTTTAGTGCATATATTGGGGTCCAATACATTTAGGCCACTTCACATAAAAATACGACCTTGAATTTATTGTACTAACGACGTTTCTTGCTTTTGAAGTTGGAGTATTCTCACTCAGTTCATATCTACTTAAAGTTAATTACGCAAAGGCGGAAAGCTGTACAGGTGTTTTGGGGTAGAAATATGTTTCCTCAGTTGGGTCCTCCTGCATCGGATACGTATTTATTTATCATAAATCCACTAATATGGTTCATTGCGACCTACAACGCAATCGTGTGCATGCATTAACTCACTACTGGTGAATATTTATTACAAAAGAAATTCATATGGCATTATGAAGGGGCTACTGAAAACATATCGTTGAAGCATCATTAGGTGATGCTGGCCCGGTGGTAACGTCACCAATTATCACCTAGAGGGACGTATGTTCGACTCCCACCATCACCGCGTGTCTTTCTCCATTATGTGTCTTGTATGGCAGCCCTTTGATTGGCTGCTTCCCCCTTCCTGAAAGTTGTACCTTTGTTTACTCAATAAAAGGAAATAAAAATGAAGATGAAATGAAAAAATCGTTATTTTTTTCACTTAACGTCCCATTGCTCCAAATTGTTGTAACCAAGTGTACGGATTCAAGTGAAATACTGGGTCATTTATTATAGATAAACACGAGAGAATAATCAGTAAATGATGACCCTTATTGTATGTGTGCTACATAGTTTGAACCATTAGGCAGCCTGTCCATCGTACTCTAAGGAATCACCCCAAATGATTAGGTGGATTGATACAAGGCACAGCACACCATTGCCACTTGTTCAGTGGACGCTATCATCTGGGTAAAACAGATAGAGTCATTTGGACCTCTTTACACAATTATAAGGCTGTGATCATACAACCCGTTTGACACAGCAGTGCCCGGAAGGTCTATTTGTGTGCTCTCGTTTTTTGCGCATTTTCTCCGCCAAAGCAATTCCTACAACATGGAGCTTGGGCTCATCTTACACTCTTTCACCAGCTCTTTTGTCTCATAAAACTTTCTGGGATATAGTTTCTTGGACCCACGTTGTATGGACACATTTTTGATCTCAAAGGAATTAATAGAAATATTCACGCGAGCAAAAACATTTATTGTTCTTTACATCATCAATATTGTGATAACATTGTGAAGATAAATTCCCTCTCTACTCAACTAGTGGCTAATCTGCTCTGTGTGCATGTTTGCAATTTGCGGAATATAATTCCGTATCACTGTTATTCCCTCACGCCTGTGTCTGTTTATCGCCTATCACATCTAATGATAAGCACAAGTTGACCCCAACTATGTGATCTCTCCAGCTGACCAGATTTGACCTTCGTCATTGGTCTACTGTTTCTCCGTTCATGGTGGATCAAAATGTTTCGTCGCAGTGTGTCTAGGATTGATACGACAAGTGCAACATAAGGGTTAGTAAGTTGTGGTTTGACGTCGGGAAAGGACGTCAAGGAGGGAATTGAATGCAGTCATTGCCTAGAGTACGAGTGCAAGACTCTTGACCAATCGTATGATAGAAAAGCTTGAAAAGCTATTGTCGGCAGCGGAGAAAAATCGAAAGGATAAACCACATTACTGGAAGAAATGATTACTAATTTGATTGCTCAGGTCAACTCATTCAGTCCAGTTCGAAGGCCCATAAAAAGAACTCTTTGCTTTTTAAAAACGCCGTCAATACTAGGTCTCAAAATCGACGACGAAGCAAAGACAGTAAATAATAATGCCAGAGATCAAGAGTTTGTACAAATCATTGAGCCAAAAGCATCCGTTATGCAGGCGCAAGATCCGGTGTCAAAAATAAAGAAAATAATTTACAAAACTGCTTTAACATTTACTTGCACCGACGTGTCAGAGTCTTCAACCAATAAACTGAGAGAGAAACGAGTAAGAGAGCCGGATGGCAGGGCTGAATTATATATTCAAATGGATATTGACGTTCACCCAGTTGGAATCATGCGTCTCGTTCGCCATCTGTCGTCACATCAAGCTGGGGAGCTACGGTTGACTAGCGTAACATTTGCTAAGAGAAAGACCTGGAAAAAGTTTCTCCCTCTAGTTACCTTCTCAAGAAATGTTCGATTAGATCAAGAATACCTCTAGATAGGTCCTGGAGTGTACGTACACAATATCGCACTAGCCCAATAAACGCACGGCAATCAGAGAATCAACGGGTTGTTCCAATTCAGGGAGTTCCCGTCCAGATGAAGCCCTATGTCAACAAAACGATTGCGACGAATGGGGCATCATTCGATAACCAATTAATTGCTCAGGTTCTTACCACGGCAATTAGTCGTTTACCAAGCTCACCGAACTACCACGGAAACGGATGGATGATATTGAAAGTAACCTTGGGAACGCCAGAAATGGCCCACTATATATTTAAGTCGTGGGAGAAAAATATAAAAGGGGTTTGCTGGAATCGCACCTGAGGCTACCTCAAAATACTAGGTCCAAACAAAGTCCGATAATGGAGACCGATACTAACATCCCACCTTCCTTGACTAGTGCGGTTTTTAGCAAACCACATTCTCCAGGTCTACAAAAACAACAATGATAGCTGACCGCAAGTTGGTCGGCAGAAACAGCAACACATACCCAGATAGGTTTCTGAACCGAAATTATCTTCCATATTTTTATACCAAAGCACGAGGTTACCTTAAAAAACTGTGCGAAATGGAGCTTCGTTAGAAAATCAGTCGGTGCGATTTGTTTGCTGTTACTGAATTCTGGCTGACCACCTATATTCTCTACTCAGAATTGGGTCTGTCTGGTATGTTGTTGCTTAGACGTGATCGTCCCACACGAGGAAGTTGAGTGCTACTTTACCATCGGAACAATTAAGAGTGTGAACAGCTTGATATTCTCGATGCAGCACCTGGTTCGTTGTCGTGTTCACTGAGAGTCTCTAAAAACGATAGGTGTCTAATGGGTGTTGTGCACCAACCTATCGCATCTTCGGACTCGACTAACGAGATTCTGTTGCAAACCATGAGAAATGCATTATCATTAAAGTTCACCCATGTGTTCATAATGAGTGATTTTAACTGTCTTAGTCTTCTTAGAACGTGGACCTCCCGCCAGCCATTCGAAAAACAGTTACCATTCATTGGCTTGCACCCATTGTACAACTGCGTAATAGAACCCACCAGCTTTGGAGCAGGTTACGTACCATCAACACTACATTAAATGTTGACGAACGAGGAGCTGACGGTGGAATCGGTCAATGTCACATCTCCATTAGGATGTAGTGATCATGCCTTCTTGAATTCCGACGATATCGACTACACCTCTATCCAAAAAAAGCTGGGGAGAGCAGTACTTGTGCCATCTGAGACTACGAAAAGTTGCAAAACCTAACAGCACTTAGGCAATGGGTCCTCCCAGAGGACGTCATCAAATATCTTGCCGATTTAATGGTTGCGGCAAAAATTAAAATTTATTATATATGTAAAACTCGGCAAGCACCCATTCTCAGCTGAACGAAGAAATGAATAGAGCAAGGGGAAGTTTCTAACGGGAGTACAGAACATGTCCATCTATTGAAACTTGGAATAATGTATATTAGTGCTAAATCAGTGTACCAAGTTTGTGCAAGAGGACAAACTGATGTCCCAAGAAACCCTGGCTCAAAAATTTCATTTTCAATCCAAAACTGCTTTACGAACACGTGGACTCTACAAGGATGATGAAATGCGTAATGCCAGCACTGAGATCGTCTGGATATGTTTCAACTACTACAGTAAATGAGGAAAATTTCATCCTCAGCCTCGGACACCATGAATCCTCGGACTCTCATTTCATTAACCAATGACATATCAGAACCTCTGGCTCTTCTTAACCAAGGCGGTAATTCCGCAGGTATGGAGGAAAAGGGTGATTTCATCCGTTTACAAAGGAGGCTCTCACAATGATCCTGCCAACTACTGCCTTGGTACGTTTATTCCGATATTGTCAAAAATCATGAAGGCTACTGTTACAGATCTGTGGATATAGTATCTGGAGGAGCATGTAATTTCGTCTCTTGCTCAGCACTGATTCTAGCACTAAGGTTTTTGCACTAGAAGAAACGATCAATGCAGCCCGCCAGTGGTCAATCTCAAACGGCATTAAATTCATGGTTTCAAAATGTTATTTCCATGCGAAAGAAGGCTCGTTTATCCTATGTTATGGGGAACCAAATACTACAGCACGCCACTGATTAAAAATGTTTTAAAGTTATGGTACAGGAGGACGTAAAATGCTCCACGCACTTTGTCATCCATGTCTCTAGAGCAAGTTGGAGTACTTAAACGTGCTTTCGGGTCGTTTGAAATTGCACTGTTCTCATGCCTCATATCAGCGTTCATTCCGCCACATAAGAAATACGCCGTTCAAGTAGGGAATCCATGGGTGAACCGCGAGAAGAAAACTCTAAAACTTTCGCAAAGGTTGGTAACAAAAATGGCAAAGTTCTGTTTAAAAAGACACAGAAAGACTGCAAATATTGAAGTTTCACCCGTCTCAGTACCGTCGATTTGGGGGGGATCCGATCTTGACATACCGCATAATGCATCAACCCAACCACCCTTACCGTTCTGTGTTGATTTAATCTCAAATCATCTGACTCAGGTTGGGGGTATTCACTGAGGCTGAGGGCCCAGAACAATCATTTAGATTGTCGGCGTCGCTTATTTTCAGTCAGTGAGCGTTGTACGGAATTCTCTTAAATCCCATCTTGGGTGTGCTCCTACAATTGAATTATCAAAATAGCAGCTTGAGAATGCATTGGAACACTTAAAATTTTAACAGTTTAGGGTAATCCTACATATGTTTTTATTTTCTATCTGTAAAGTTGTCCAAACATGCTGTAAAAATTCTATGGGACATAATAAGCGTTAGCTATGTAAAATCATCCATAATAAAACTTTGAACTTCGATCAAAAGAGTTCAAGCGTTGTTAGCTATGCATCGCGCAGAAGATCGCGATCTGACGGAATTACCTTTCGCTTAGAACTAACTTGTTGAATCCATCGAATTTTCGTGACCATTGGTCGCTAAACCGATAACGTAACAATCACCTCGACAAAGATCACAGAATCCATTGAGTGATTACAAGTTGCTTCTGTGAACTTATATTCCAGTCCCTCGAAACACATAGTAATTATTGTCTCCCTGAATTGATTGAAACATATCTGATTCCATCAGAAAGACTGGATCATAAACACCGATTATCATTATTATTCAAATAAGATGGAGAATTCATTCTTCTGCTAGTAAGCACTTCATTTGAATTTATGACGATACTCATCAGGGATATGCGTTATGCGCCCTGAACGGTGGGTATTCAGCAGCTGCACAGTGAACCCAGAAAGAATTAAGCAAGTAAAATTAATCCAGAATTGTAGAAAGCAAGGAACAAACAGACAATTAACCATGCGAGTGAGTCAAGTGCAAAAGCGATGCGTTCCGGGTTGCTAGGATGTAGGACAAGATAAGGTACCACAAAAGACCGGCAGGTGATCTTCCGAGAAAGTATATTGAGATCGGGTAGAAGAAGATGCAAACTTTATAAGATCTACTCCTATCAGGTGCCAGAGATTGTTTGTCATTTTTATGGATGATGAGTGATATGTTTTGTATCATGCGAAACGTTGAAGTAAGGGAGAATTTCCGAGGAACTCCCGCTGTCTTTACCTAAATATATTTAGGTTCCGGATTAAAGCTTCAAGTGTTTCTTCGGCATCCTTGGGAAGAGTACAGGGGTCCGTGCAGACAAAGGGGT
Source organism: Echinostoma caproni (assembly GCA_900618425.1). Taxonomy (NCBI): domain Eukaryota; kingdom Metazoa; phylum Platyhelminthes; class Trematoda; order Plagiorchiida; family Echinostomatidae; genus Echinostoma; species Echinostoma caproni. Next base: position 83,493 of record UZAN01039486.1, read on the forward strand.
AAAACACAAGCAGAAAGAAAAACTGTGCATTACGAAGCAGAGCATGGCTGGAGGTTTCAAGTGCAAGATGTAAAATGATAACTTTCTAATCTTTCCAAATACAGAACTTACTCGGTCAGACCGGCATAAGTTTTGGCTGATTAAAACCCCGAGATAACTAACATTTGTTGGTTGTCTAATTGTATCATCTCGTATGTTCACTGCGGAGCAGGATTCTAGAGGATTTGGGTAACGGCTTACTCTGGGAAGTAAGAATACGTATTCAGAGCAATTAAAAGTTAAGTTATTTGCAGTAAGCCCATCAGCAAGGTTAGAAAGGTGAATGTAAAAGTTGGAAGTGACCGAGGCATCAGAACGGGCAATTCCTATCAAAATATCATCTCCGTATTCAATAGGCAGAGAATTCTCAAAAGTATGTATTACATCCTCCGGATATCCATGTGAAGATTCCTGTTAGAATTATCAGTTATATTACTTAACATTCGTCATTTTAAAGCTGTTTAGTCTTGGTGTAATCACGTTAAACTGTTCCTTCAGCCCCATTCGTTTGTTTCACTTACCTAACTGCGCTGTCAGTGTTGAACCTCTTTTTGTATCGCTTCACACTATGCACTTCTTACGCGCCGTGTCACCCAAAGCGCTTTTGTCCGTACGTCGTCTCGGTTGACCATTGTCAACCGTTTACCTATCTTCGTCTTGTTACCACCCCGTTGGCATGTCTGTCTACCCTACCCTTTGCTTCTCCGTCATACGTTTGACTTTGGCATTACTCTCTGTCAGTCACCTCTTTTGTTTTCATTTATAAAGCATTTGTACCGAATCCACTTGGGTGTTTTCGCTCGGGTTCACTTTGGATTGTTTGCGTATCTCTATCGACAGATTTATGAATTATCTAACGGGCAATCAGTGTCCGTTACAGTCGGCATGGATGAAGTATAAGTAGAAAATTTAAAAGGAGGGCAGAATGGCATCTCGTGGTACCCCTGGTGTAGAGATCTAGGGACAAGAGATGCGTCCAATGTATAGTGTTAAATGTGAAAGATTTCTGAAACAGTCTGTGATGACCGCAGCCATGGAGTGTGATATTCCACTGGAAGATAAAAGATTTATCAACTTAGACCTGTCAGCGCAATTAAAGGTGTCGTTATAATCCAGGATACGTAGTATAACAGCTTTATTTTTTTCCATCGAGCGCCGATAGAATATACTGAACCAGGGAAGCTAGGGCACTGAGTGTCAAACGAAAGTGGAGTTAGATAAATCGGTTTGGATCCGCAAATTCATATGAGATGACATTTTATGAGAAAGTGACTTCTCGAATAACTTCAACAAAAGAGACACATGGAATGACTCGGAGTTTTGAGGCTCCTCTTTTCGGCACCAGCGTGATGGAGGCAGATTTCCAACAACCAGATGTAGATTATATAATAAATTCGTTAAGTAAAGGAGACGTGAACTGAAAAGAGAGAAAGCACCAGACAGCTTTCCAGCTCACACCTCATTTAGGCGACGAAATCATCATAAATTAGAGTCATCTAGTACATTCCTTTCTCACAACAGTCAGGTATAGGTTCGTTTTCCAAGCCCTGACTAAACAGAGTTGTGAGCACTGGCGAAAGTGTGTGAGTATACTCATTGTCGAAACCAGGTGATTTACTGGGTTTCAGAATTACCAAATCCTTCAGAATATCCTCATATTGAATGGTGATAAGTTCCGTAACACGGAGACCAGTATTCTTGAGCGACGGCACCGTCTCCCTGTAACTGGTTTCTATTTACGTAGTGTCTTCCATGGACAGCATATACCATAGAAAAAGTTTAGATATTGTGTGAGGTGATCACAATAGATGGAAGGATTAGGGCAACAGAATACTGAAATCTATCTAAGAGACCATCACATTGAGTTGTTTTAGTTTCTTGGCATCCAATGACGTTTCTTTCTCTTGTTGTCGCAGATTAACGTAAAAACTATGGTGTGGTACACTAAGGAGGAAACTGTATTAAGGGCATGGTCTAAAGAACCACAAAAGGAGCGAGCAGATGCAGAAAATAGGTTGATCTTGTTGACAAAACACAATTGCAGATGAGCATTTTGCCTTGATGGGATCAGACCATGTTTGTCAAATACAGTCCAGAAGATGATGTGGACGATATCACGATCATCACAAATGATATACAGCGAGAGAATGAGATAACTCATTAAAACTGTGGAAAACGTATCTAACTTTAGAGAAATTCCTGTGAGGAAGAAAAAAGGGAAAATATAAATTGAAGATTTCCATTGCAACATTTGAGAACACAACACGAAGTAGCGAACAAGCTCGTTTTCGATAACCTCCTAATCTGGCTAATACAGTTATATGAATAGGTAAAATGTATATCACATTTGCATAACGTTTTACGTGTGTGTGTGGATTGGATTGGTAGATATAATTAGTTGCTTATGTGTGGTTTATAAACAAAAATGGAGTGGTTGGTGGACGGGAAAGGGACGTGTCACAAGAGGGATTAGGACCGGGTGAAGGTTAACTATCACCGGTTTGGGGTACGGGGTTCATCGCAAGGGTCAACGGGTCATNCATGGCAGTTGAAGTGCTTTAACGAATCGTTTTTGGGAACAAAGCGAGGGGTTAAACAGAGGGATGGTTACTGCCTCAGCTGTTGCAAAATGTTGTTGGCGAACAGCCTTAAATGGATAAGGAAGAACCCGGTAGATCACCTTGAAAGCGTTTTCATTCACAGTATGTCCCGTATTGGCGAGGTGTTCGGCAATGGCACTTGTCATGGTTTTTCTATCTCCAGTAGTCAACCAGGCTGGTTTATGTTCCTTGCTTCTCTGGAAGAACTGCCTGATGGTTCTACCTATGTAACTTGCCGAACATGAACAAATAAATGAGTAGGTATTCATAGAAAAGGTAGAAATAGGAAGTTTATCTTTGAGATTCATGGACTCTTGGATTCTTGGACATAAACAACTAATTATATCTACCGATCCGATCCACACACACGTCAAACGTTATGCAAATGCGATATGCCTTTTACCTATTTATACAACTGTATTAGCCATATGGAAAAATATAAATGTTGCAGAAGATAATCGACCGATAGTTACTGATGTTTCTAGGTTTGTATTCGTATACAACGACACAGATGTAACCAGCGGAGTGAGAGAATTGCGGCCTCACATTCCTGCAGCAATTATTATTGATATAAGTCAACAGGGCTCCTTCACGCTTCTGATAAGTCTCAGGACTATCAAATTGGTATCCAGTCAAACCGACTATCATTAGTAATCCCTTCAACCTGCAACCTGGTCCCTTGTAATGGAATTTTGCGTAAATTAAAATAATTCACACGGCGAACAAGATCAGGTATACCTGGTAATTTCATGGGCAATTAAAAGACGTTGTTTCTAATAATTACCAGAATACACGGTTGTCAAATGGCTTTTTGACGCAGCGCTACTCTCAGTCCACTTTGATCCTTCTTTGAATGACAACGCGATTTTCTTTGGATTCTTTTGCATTTCTTTATGATTGAATTTTCAAATTCAAATACCTCTAAAAGCAAATAGGGATATTTCATAACTATTCATGAAGGTTTTATGAAACTTCGCAACTGTCATCATCATAATCGCATAATTCCGTCATAGCAACGAAATACACAGCAATTATTGTGTAGAAACAAACACAAGGTTAGTCACTAAGTAGCAATGATTCAACAGAATGCCATAGCGCGGATAAGATGAATGGCCCTGCCGAAAGGGCACAAATTGAAGAGCGAAAAATGAAAGACTTTGTGCATCGAGGTTTTGTAATTTGTTTGAACTTTAAGAATCACTCTGAATCAGAGACCTTGAGCACAAACAAAATTCATCAGTTCATTTCGCGGCCTCCAATTCGCTATCTGTTGCTGGATTTCGGAAATCGATACGTTTCCGGAACCAATTTTTGATTTTCCCATCCACTCAAATGAATCATTACATTCAATCATTTCGGTTATGGTTGTCAACAATGCGGTAAAATAGTTCATGGATTTCGACTAGGCTGACAATTAGCCTGCAATGTTTCTGGTTAAAGTCTATGTAAACCGATCTATTCACTGGTTGACGTGATTTATTTACCGATAAAGCAGTTTAGTTGGCAGGTGTAATGTCCCTGGTCGAAGATCACATGAGCCGAGGTCAATAATGTCTCAAAGTTTATCCAGACTGACCAAAAATATCCTCGTGCAAGGATGAGATGGGATTCCAAATCACTGTTCGATTAGATTATAAAGCATTCGCTGAGAGATACGATGCTTATTCAAATCATATATGATTCACTGTGACGGATTCCGTCATTGATTGTTCTATGCGTAAATCATTTCACTTGCCCAATCCCATAGTCACACTTCTGATTTTACTATGCATTTCTTTTGAAATTTGAGCAAAGGGAATAATGGACTGTACAGAGCAGTGGAAAGTACGGAATTATAGTAGGTATCAAGGATATTGTAGAGGTAGTTAGGATTTCATTGTTTGTTAATTGATGAAGAGCGAAACAAATTTGGCCAGGAGTCAGATGCTATTGGCGGGACTGAAGTTGACCATGAGATGTAAAACGTGTAGCTCATAGAAAATAACAGTATTCGGTTGCATAAACACATACAACTGTGCACAGATAGAACTACAACTGGACGAAAAGTTCAATGATATTCTTCTAATTTTTCGATTCGTTCAGATGCAAGCTTTGCCATCAGGTAGGCAGTTTTGAATTACAAAGTAGAACTCGATGCGACCTGTTCATTCTCCCTTTAAACAAAGAAAAGCTTTCACAATCAGGTCAATATTGTCACTTTCCGGCGAGCTTTTTGCAAATGCAAACTGAAAATCGCTTCACAATATCCGTAACGTCAACTGGGGTTAGACATTAAGCGATTACAGTTCCGTCCAAAGGTGAACCGGTTGCACGCGGAAAGTTTTCATACTTTGTTGTTCTGCAGAATGAACATTTTTCCGGGACGACTTTGTGAGTCGCGGTAGTAAGAACCGTTTCCTATGTAATGTTTCTACTCATGTTAACCAATAACCAGAAAATCTATTTTTAGGAGTCATTCTACGTGACCAAAGGAAACGGTCCCGAGATAATATTTTTCTCACGCTGATCATTTGAATTACCAGTATGCAAGGAGAGCGGGATCCACATATTGCTGAAGAATGAAAAGCCAGTGAATTCTAATGAATTTTGTATCTGCATTTATTTCATCATGGGTAAAATAGGTGACAAGTATTTGTAATTAGATTCTCCATTGTGCACACCTCTATAAAATGGAAATTGTTAGTTCATGGCTAAATTGAATAGTACAACGAGTTCAATTACGGTAATAAAATACTCGATTGGCTTCGGGAAAAATCTCCACGGTATGTCAATCAGTAGCTCGGGGGTTCAATTAGCATGTAATTTCAAATTGGAGAGATACAATAGTTTGTCCATTGCGAATTTTTCAAAAGTTTAAGTGAAATAACAACCATTGCTGTTTGAGTGCATCGTTACAAAATCGTTTTTTAATTCCCGAATATACGATTAATTGATTTGTTCGGGGCCTTTGAGTTGGGACGTCCCTTTGTAGTGGATATTCACGCTTTTACGACGAAAAACTGTAAAAGTAAAATGGTGTCCTACAGTCACAACCTTTCCGCGAAGAACAGCTACTACTGGTTTAGATATGAAAGCCCAGATGAAAATAGTAATCATCTTGCTGCTTGGTGGGTTTGCACTGTCGTGATATTCCATACACTAAACTATGATTCTTTCAATTTTTTAAGTAAATTTCGCTCGCTAACAAGTAAAATAGATAATGTCCAGTATCTCGCGCACCGTAAGTCATGTAGTAAAGCTAGAGGGGGGTTTAATCCCAGAAAGTCGCGTACATCCAAAAATTAGGAATGATCTCGGGTCAGACATTTTCAGGAGTAATACGGTTGTAAATGTTCGCAACAAAGGCGGTGCAGATACCAACTTCGGCAAATGAAATAGGATTGAAAACATACATTTGGTGTTTGATTTCTAAACTAATGGAACTGATTATACTTAATTGTTGGTTTCGTTCCCCAATTTCTCCGTATGTTTTGTTTTATTCAGTGAAATGCGACGGAATTATTTGTGACAACCAACATGCTGCACTGGAAAGCTCTTTAGTCTCGTTTGAGACTTGACATTTCTCGATTGTGCGAATACCGAACAATGCTTATTCCATGTACCTATGCATGTTTTCTTCCACTCTTCTCCCCCATAAGGCGGAGTTTACCCTATTTAACAACATACCGTCCTCCTTGTTGAACACTGATTCTCGTGTTTTTCGGGGGTGATAATCTGTCCCAATTCCTGTTGTCTTTTTACACACAGAATGGCCCCATTTCCCAAACATTACTGTCAGCAGGTTCGACGATGACGGAGTCAATGTTTGACTTAATCTATCGTCCAGATAGTCTCCATCCCCTTAAATACAACCCACATGAGATTTACTTTTGACGTGTGGTCCAACTGTTTGTATTTAACATCAACTCTAATGACGTTTACTTCAGTCTAAGAGCTGATCCCTTTATTTTATATCGTTAACTGGTTTTCACGATTTTACTCCTTCATGATCAAAGAATTCCATATTCCAATTCTTTTGAGCGTTATTCTCATGCAGAAGCTGTGCTGGTCTGTTGCGGTTGAAGGCGGTTTTATTAAAGGCCACAGGAATTTATGCGTACGAGCTTAGGAAATTACCAGTTATCCCAAATCACATTCTTAAACTCGTGATCACCTTTATTCTTCCTTAATGGTTGTACTGCTGCCTTGTGTATGTTGGGAAAAGATTCCATCCCGAAATTTAGATTTCTTCCACTTTTGTCTCACCACTTCGGTATTGTTGGGACTGCTTTGGTTGAGTTTTCTGAGTCAAGTGACTTTGTAGCACTATTGGCCGGGTAAATCGTGATCAAGAGCACTGTTTGTATCCCAAAATAATGAGAGCTAATTGAAATTTCCGAACCGGCTCCGAATATCAGCGTTTTTACACGTAACGCCAAATTTAGAAACAGTATCAATCGATACGTCCCCCATCACTTAATTTTACGATAGTCATCACTTGCCTTAGGTACGGACTCTTGCATTTAATTTATTCCCCGTACTACATTCTATCTATCTATCTATTTATCCATCAATGTTTATTTTTAACCACTACTACGAAGTCAGTTTTGCTGTTGAAAATGCATTACTTGAATGAATTGGTTGATATATGGTTGATCTAAAACTGGATAACATGTTTCCATTTGGTTTCACTCAGAAAGTGAGAAGCAATTTATTCATAGTACTTTCTGCTTCTTGAGATTCTACGGGTATTTCGGTGACACTTCTAATCAGGCGCTTTTAATATTTTTTTCTGAATTCATCGTTTGTTGTTTTGTTTGCCTTTCTAAGATCTGATATTATTTATTTTGGTGCTTTTGTACTCCTTGGTGTTGGTTTATAGCCGTTTTTCTAAGTGTCTAAGGATTGTGAGCTCTTTTTCTTAAACTGACGAACCAAATGCAATATCTCAATTTGCAATAAGTACTCACAGGACTAGCATTTCGAATGCACTTCACTTCGGTCACTTAGACTGACGGAAACCTCCGGGCAAAACCACAACACTAGGGGGATACTGAACTGTTTCTGTTGCCTTTATGATGATGTACCGTTGCCACATAGATTGCATTATTGAGTAAAATATAAAAATCAGTTTCCTTGCATTTAGCGTGAATCCTTGCAGAAAACTAAGGACACTATAGGAAAAAAAACACGGAATTTGAGAACTAAGGACAAAAAGATAATGTTTGAGTCAGAATTATGAAACTGTACAATTCACAGGAATAAAATGAGATATGCATAGAGTGCCGGTAGACGGTTTGAGTTTAACGGTATACGTGAAGTCGTCATTTCAATTATGGTATATCATTCGTTTCGAACGTACAAATATATCCATAATTCTTAGGAATGTATCAGTAAAATAATTTGTATTGCCACGATCTTAACTTTTCTTGCATCGTTTGATGATTTTCATTGCTATGAATGTGGGTACTCAGACAGCCTAATACAAAATACTTTCTAGCGTGACACTGTAAGTTCTGAATCCGAAATTTGTTTCCAGCCTGTGGGTTTTGTGGAAAGACTGTTTGTTATGAGAAAATCATTTCTATTTTAGTCATAACTAGATAGTATACCTGGTACTTTAGTTGTTATACAATCATTCGTTCCAGCGGAAAAACAACAAACGGATGCATAGAAAAATAAAATCCAATTGATAACTGTCCCGATGAGTTCACTTTAGGTGAGTTTAAATTGGTACATAATGAGTCTTAAGTAACTTACATAATCAATATCGGCAAAACCGGACCATTATTTTTCGTAGTTCTCGACGTTACTTGACAATAATGTGTAATCAAGAAATTTGCAATCCACTAGATTGATGCTCTTAGGATAGAAGTATTTATTTGTATACTGCAGTATGCACGTGTACAGATGCAGCGAAATGACCATGGATACATTGTGCAAACCCATGTTGCTGACTTCTCTATTCAAATTTGTGACGGGAAAACATTGCTTCCAGTTATTTGTATACGTCCTCTCGAGGATTATGTTTCTTTTCTTTGAGCCTCTGAAAAGATATTCACGGGGTCTCCGATGCAAAACTACTTCCGCAATGGATTATCAAAACTGTGAGGAAAGTATAAACGTTTCTTTATACAGAACTGCTTGACAGATTAATAAACTTTATGCGTTTCATGGGATAGTCTTGATGTGTGTTTCATGGCAAAGTCAGCTGTTGCCTCATTCGTCCTTTTTTCATTCCAAGACTGAGTATGATTGCAACAATACAAAATACAACCAACGTAACAAAACAAAGTATTTCTGGCCTTCAAAACAACTTTTGAAGCTCATGGAAGTTGTACTCGAATAAACTGTATGCTTAGTTTGATAGAACAAGCAGAAAAGCTCACCTAATTTAGCACTTTATTCTTTTATTTTGATTCCGCAAACTGAAAATTTCACCGATTCATTTATTTGACACATGCATGAAATGACCATTCCAATTTGGATTTTGCATGTTTTTTCGCTTGAACTGTGATCACATCAAATTTAATTTTTTAGTTTAAAAACACAATGATATTCTCGTTTGACATATTTCACAATAGTTTCTTTTTCATTTTCTTAAGAGTACCAAATTGTTACCGACCAAGAAAATGTCTTACGTTAGAAAACAACGAAACAAAGGACATTCCAGACTTATACAAATTTTTCCTTCCCCAATTCATAGTAAGACTGTGGCTAAACTCACCTGGAAGATAATTCAGCTTATGCTTTTTGGAACAAATGTTACCGGTAGTTATTTATTTATAGTTATTGTGCAGACAAGACTGGAAACCCAGACCATCAAGCGCTCTTACTGACCAAATGTTAGAATCGTGTCGTCACAAGATGGTTACAGGCACGATATTAATTGTAAAACTCAACAGTGGTCTTTGGAATTAACTAACCGGACAACTGAAGTTATTGGGAAATGACGCTTTAATTATTACAAATTTATTGTTGCGCTTTCCTTATTTCTTTATTTCTCTATCACCATTTGTAGAACTTAGGTATTTATTTAAAACAACAGTGATAAAACTAATATTGATTAATTTAGTACCTTAGACAGCAGACTGATAGTGTAAGCTCAAACACATTTGTTTGCACTCGGACGTGGTCGCACTGTGCGTGATTGTTGAAACATGCACCACTGCAATTACTTTTAAGTCGTCGTAGCGTGTTAGGAAGACAAAACTTTCATTGGGATCACCTAATGAAAGACAGAATGATCAGTGGAATTCAGTTTATGATGGACGTTTTGCTTTCCTCATGTGGTGTTTTTGCGTAGCATAGCTTCTGATGCACTTGAGAGCAATAAACACGCACAAAATGTACTCATTTAATAGCAGACTGTGTGTTAATCATCGATTTCCCATAGAACTTTGACGAACTCAACTACTTCTTTTACTGATACGACGAAATTGGCTGATAATTATAAAATATTTTCTCTGCCCAGGATTTTACACCAGATGGCTATATAAAGAATAGATTCATATTTTTTAAGAGGTTATATGTCTTGTATTCTACCTTCCTAATTTTCTTATAAAGGAGTACCAAAAATGACCAGAGTCTGAATTTCATCTCATTTAATCATCACTAGTGAATAATCGTGTTTGTACGAAATGTAGAAATGTATAAGCTCTCAGTACGGGGGCTGCAAACCAGTTTATAATAGGAAAATAGCGTTGTCAGTTTTACAGTTATTGATTCCGTCACTCTCATTTAACTTTGGTATTTGAGGGTATGATGTAAGTTTTGGTTTGGAGTGGTAAATTTGTCAGTTGGTTAAATACTAAACCGATCCGTATTGAACAATCAATTTATAGTTAAAAGTTCACAACTAATCTAAGAAAAAACACTCTGGCCTTTCGGAAGTCAGTTATATGTTAAACTGTTGTCCATTGTTCATGCGACAAGCAAATACAGCTACCAAGTCATATCTTCCGGAGTATCATTGATGATTTGTCGCTCAATGCTATAAACGATTCTCAAGTAGGAACTCCTAAACATTATCTTTAAAATACATATTTCCTTATCGAAATTATTGACCTTACAAACTCTGTCTTCATGTTTATGTTCAACATGAAATGATTTTTTCGTTCCATTTAGTTTATATAATGATCTCATCTGATCGTTCATAGCAGATACCAGATGCCTAAAACAAACCAAGAACATTATTTAATCATTGTTTATTCTCTGACCAATAATTTAACACACTCAAGGTATCACATTCAAAGTTGGAACGAATGTCTTTGAAGAAAAATTGTTGTTTTTGGTTTTCTCTCGCTGTGGCTAATCCAAACATTCCTATACGGATCTAATTTAACACATTGATTGCAAATGTCGGTTCAAAGGCTACCACCATTCTGCGTTCTTTCTACAGAATTTAGGTGTAACTTGTATTGCTGCGTTTCATATTTGGAAGCTCCGTTGGTCAGGTCGTTATTCAGTGGTTGAGTGAAGTTATGAAACGAGCCCCATTTCCGATTCCAGATAACTAGATTTTCGTAATTTGACTGTTATAACAGAAGGCAGAATTCAATTGCAGCGCGTCATACCTCAAATTGTGGGCATTCCAGTTCCGAGTATCCAGTGGCGACGTATCAGGTGAAGCAGTAACTGTCACGATGCGTTCACCAAAAGGAATGCAATGAATGTAAAAAGACAACAAAAGTCTTCGGATCGGAATCACTAGTTGCTGTAGCATCAAGGGAGAGTTGCGTAAACGCAAAAGTTGTCTCGGTCCCACGATTTAAAAGGATCCAGGTGGACTGGTGAAAGAAATGGGTTAGCAAACAAATGATCAGTTCCCATGCGATCGAATCGGAAGATCAAAGATACGTAAAATGGAATGATAAGAGAGAAACACATCTATTAGNTTAGTGTGATCATACTGGGCAGGGTAGCGAACGGGAAATGACAGTTGTGAAAGGTTCACGGCAGGAATGAATGAAGTTTAAAGAGAGTGGGGACGTGTGAAAGAATTCTCCGATAACCCAAGCACTTGACAGAGCATGAAAAACACATGGCATTGAGTAAAAGGGCCGCAGACAGTCCCNGTCCCCCTGAATTTTGCAGGTGGCCCGGGGATGCGATCTCTAAAGAAATTCTGATAAATTGACTTCTGTTAGATGTTCCTTATGGAAGCTTTATTCGAAACTTAAATGTTATAAGTGCTTCAAACAATTTGAATAAACGGTGTAGTCCATGTCTGTAAATTGTCCGCATGCAAAATATGGAAATGATCAACACAACTATTTTGTTAAACAGACAATAATTAAACTTGAAATGATCAGAGAAAATGTATATGATAATGTTAGTTTATTCAGTTTTACTAAATAGCTATCACGATATGTCTTATGCGTGAAATGTTTTGAGCTGGTATTAGTGCTTTCGATTTATCTGGAAAAAGACACAGTGATATCTTTTTCCTTTCACTTTCTTTCATTGAATACATAATGCTACAATTTTCGTGAAAGGTGTGCCGTCAATCAAAAGGCTGTCATACAACAAACAATGCGGAATGCCAGGTGATGGTGGTGGGATTCGAGCTCACGTCCTCCGGGGTGATAATTTGGTGCTCTTTACCACTAGGCCACCACCACCTGAGTAAGATTCGTTAGTCAGGATGCTCGGTGGCATCACTACGATTTACCTCCCCACCCAATGACATCCATGCACACTTCATGTGATCGACGTGAGATGTACAACTCACAAATAGTTTAAGTTGCCTTTATGGAAGGGGGATTTTCGGTCGGAGAATGATTCCTCCATGAGTTTGAAAAAGTAAATGGCATCCTTGATTGCACAAAAGTTACGGTTCGTTGCTATTTTCCGACTGTAAGAGACAGCCTGAGCAGTCAACTACATGTGCACCATCACAGACAGATTGAGGAAATTATTTTATTTTTCCTTCAGTAGAGTTTAATTTCTATGAATCTGACGTAAATCAATGATTGTTGTTCACCGTGCCATTTGTAAAATACAAGGATAGGAAGTGCAATGGCGTTGACTCTGTCTTGACGAATGAAATTCTGGTTACCAAATAAATTTTTATTTTATGTTGTCTGATTGCTCAATTTTGATCGTAGCCAGAAGACCACTCTGATCGTGCTATATCTACGTATTAAACCAGCTTAAGATGTACCATGAATTTTCATTGATTCGGTCGTTTTGTCTACTGACAGGAAATTTTTATCGCATTTCTGTATAATTAATTTTCCTGCACAGTTATGACTCAACTCGCTGCATTCAATCTTTCCCGGATCAGAATTTGCTATTTTGATCCACTTCTGTTACGAATGCTAGTCACGGTAACTACTTAAAGTACCATCGTAGTTTCCTCTTTTATGGGTCCGCTGAACGTCCCAAGAACTCAATAGATTAGGAATCACAGAAGCGGTAAACATTTGCGATAGATCTTTTCCAAATCGAAAGAAGACATCAAATGGTAATCGCTGTACGGACAAGACAAAGACACAGTGCACATTCCACAGAATGAAAATATGTAACCATACAGTGAAAATTATTTCATCGACAAGCCCCAGGGGCAATAGCAATATCATTACTGAATCCATGGTAAATGTGAACAATTCATACCGGTGTTGGTTATATTATTGTCTGATTTTTGTACATCCTCGTCCAAAACGTTTAGTGCAACACAGATTCTTCAGCTCGTTTCGAAACTGTTCCTGTGAGACCACGTATATGGGGAAATTAAGACAATTATTCACATAGACCAGAATGTATGTAACCAACCAGGCGATGTTCCATTCTCGTGTTCGCCGACTGCTGTCCGCGGTGCGCATTATGTGAACCACAGCGAACGGCAAATTGCATAAAAGAAATGCGAACGTGACACACAACAAGGTGGTTGTTATTCGTACATTCCGGTCTTTGCAGCCAGACGGAATGGTTGCGCGTTTCTCACCGCCACGTATCCGGTTGGGCGATTTTCGACCGAATGCAGTCTGTTCGGATTCGACCGGTTTGGAACTAATTGTAGGAAGCGTATCTCGACGTTTTCCGGATCGGCCCACTCGTTTGGAATTTCTGCGTATAGCCAAAATAATATAGATGTTACATGTGGTAATGACGATACAAGGTAGAACAAATAACAAAAGCACGTCTGCAATGTCCTGCCACAATGCAACCCAGTCGCTTTCACTGGAGCACACGTACTTTTTATGCTCACTGACATTCAGTTCCAAAGGCTCCTTATCGTTAGAATCCGTCAGCACACTTCGTAGGACAGAAAATTTGAGATGAATTGCATCCACACTGAAACAAAACACGATCAGCAAAACCGTTCCGAGTTTATCGATTGATGGTCGAAATATCTTGCGCGGCAGACAGACAGCAAGGAAGCGTTCCACACTGAGCAGTGCGACTAAACAAGAGCTCAAATGCGAAGAGAATAGAACTAGTGTGGACATGATCTTGCACCAAGCACTGTTCCATTCGACTGGGTGCATATCAAAAGTCACATTTAACCAATATCGGATGAGACCGATGAACAAAACCACACAGTCCACTATTGCCAAAGCAACCAGGGTCACGCGGCTGGGAACGTGTATAAATCTGTCACGAGTTAGCACTAGAATAGATAAACAGTTTTCTGTCACTCCTACTATGATCAATATTGGAGCCACATACATCCATATGGGTGAATTGTGAGTATAGAGATCGGCCTCGCTGAATGCTTCGTGATTCAACGTATCAATACCGTCTTGTTCTTGTTTGTTCTTGTTTCGATGATGAAATGTTATCATTCCGATCGAGAAAATCTACCATTTGCATGGCTTGTTGCACAGTACGATAGACGTAAAACACGAGATATGACCGAACAAATGTCACCTACCTGAGTACATCGCCGCTGATTGGCTAGAAAATCGTCAAATATTCTGCAATATTTGATTGGGTAAATTTACATGTCTCATGTTTATCAAATATTGATGAATAACTCTAAAAAAGCATCAACCAATATACAACTGTTCTGGATCAGTGTATATTGCGCAATCCCTAAACATGAAGCGATGATTGTTTCATTTGTACTTAAAGCATATATTTATATAGTGATAGTCTAGTGTGAATCACTCGAAAGGCAAAATGTCTTATTGAATTCATAGAACAATATTTGTCCTGGAGAGCTGTA